>JARUHQ010000004.1:27600789-27847305 GCA_029955515.1 Chrysomela aeneicollis | reverse complement strand
TGGATTTTATGAAAAAAAACAAGCAGATTGGTATGATCGAAGTTGAAAATCGGTCCATCCGTTCGGAAGTTAAGGCGATTTGAAGAATTCGAAAAAGTTCCAAGGGGACCCCCTTTGATGCAATTTTTTTTCAGATTTCGGTTTTTTCGATTGGAGAAATGAATTCTATGAAAAAAAACAAGCAGTTTGGTATGATCGAAGTTGAAAATCGGTCCATCCGTTCGGAAGTTAAGGCGATCTGAAGAATTCGAAAAAGTTCCAAGGGGACACCCTTTGATGCAATTTTTTTTTCGATTTCGGTTTTTTCTATTGAAGAAATGGATTCTATGAAAAAACAAGCAAATTGGTATGCGCGAAATTGAAAATCGGTCGATCCGTTCGGAAGTTGAGGCGGTCTGAAGAATTCGAAAAAGTTCCAAGGTGGCCCCCTTTGATGCATTTTTTTTTTCGATTTCGGTTTTTTCGATTGGAGAAATGGATTCTATGAAAAAAAACAAGCAGATTGGTATGATCGAAGTTGAAAATCGGTCCATCCGTTCGGAAGTTAAGGCGATCTGAAGAATTCGAAAAAGTTCCAAGGGGGCCCCCTTTGATGCATTTTTTTTTTCGATTTCGGTTTTTTCGATTGGAGAAATGGATTCTATGAAAGAAACAAGCAGATTGGTATGATCGAAGTTGAAAATCGGTCCATCCGTTCGGAAGTTAAGGCGATCTGAAGAATTCGAAAAAGTTTTAAGGGGACCCCCTTTGATGCAATTTTTTTTCGACTTCGGTTTTTTCGATTGGAGAAATGGATTCTATGAAAAAAACAAGCGAATTGATATGCGCGAAATTGAAAATCGGTCCATCCGTTCGGAAGTTAGGCGATCTGAAGAATTCGAAAAAATTCCAAGGGGGCCCCCTTTGATGCATTTTTTTTTTTCGATTTCGGTTCTTTCGATCGGAGAAATGGATTCTATGAAGAAAAAAACAAGCAGATTGGTATGATCGAAGTTGAAAATCGGTCCATCCATTCGGATGTTAAGGCGATCTGAAGAATTCGAAAAAGTTCCAAGGGGGCCCCCTTTGATGCATTTTTTTTTCGATTTCGGTTTTTTCGATTGGAGAAATGGATTCTATAAAAAAAACAAGCAGATTGGTATGATCGAAGTTGAAAATCGGTCGATACGTTCGAAAGTTAAGGCAATCTGGAGAATTCGGATGCAATTTTTCTTTTCGATTTCGGTTTTTTCGATTGGAGAAATGGATTCTATGAAAAAAACAAGCAGATTGGTATGATCGAAGTTGAAAATCGGTCCATCCGTTCGGAAGTTAAGGCGATCTGAAGAATTCAGAAAAGTTCCAAGGGGACCCCCATTGATGCAATTTTTTTTTCGATTTTGGTTTTTTCGATTGGAGAAATGGATTCCATGAAAAAAAAACAAGCAGATTGGTATGATCGAAGTTGAAAATCGGTCCATCCGTTCGGAAGTTAAGGCGATTTGAAGAATTCGAAAAAGTTCCAAGGGGACCCCCTTTGATGCAATTTTTTTTCAGATTTCGGTTTTTTCGATTGGAGAAATGGATTCTATGAAGAAAAACGAGCAGTTTGGTATGATCGAAGTTGAAAATCGGTCCATACGTTCGGAAGTTAAGGCGATCTGAAGAATTCGAAAAAGTTCCAAGGGGACCCCTTTTGGTGCAATTTTTTTTCGATTTCGGTTTTTTCTATTGAAGAAATGGATTCTATGAAAAAACAAGCAAATTGGTGTGCGCGAAATTGAAAATCGGTCGATCCGTTCGGTAGTTGAGGCGGTCTGAAGAATTCGAAAAAGTTCCAAGGTGGCCCTTTTTGATGCATTTTATTTTTCGATTTCGGTTTTTTCGATTGGAAAAATGGATTCTATGAAAAAAAACAAGCAGATTGGTATGATCGAATTTGAAAATCGGTCCATCCGTTCGGAAGTTAAGGCGATCTGAAGAATTCGAAAAAGTTCCAAGGGGGCCCCCATTGATGCATTTTTTTTCGATTCCGGTTTTCTCGATTGGAGAAATGGATTCTATGAAAGAAACAAGCAGATTGGTATGATCGAAGTTGAAAATCGGTCCATCCGTTCGGAAGTTAAGGCGATCTGAAGAATTCGAAAAAGTTCCAAGGGGACCCCCTTTGATGCAATTTTTTTCGATTTCGGTTTTTTCGATTGGAGAAATGGATTCTATGAAAAAAACAAGCGAATTGGTATGCGCGAAATTGAAAATCGGTCCATCCGTTCGGAAGTTAAGGCGATCTGAAGAATTCGAAAAAATTCCAAGAAGGCCCCCTCTGATGCATTTTTTTTTTCGATTTCGGTTTTTTCGATTGGAGAAATGGATTCTTTGAAAGAAAACAAGCAGATTGGTATGATCGAAGTTGAAAATCGGTCCATCCGTTCGGAAGTTAAGGCGATCTGAAGAATTCGAAAAAGTTCCAAGGGGGCCCCCTTTGATGCATTTTTTTTTTCGATTTCGGTTTTTTCGATTGGAGAAATGGATTCTATGAAAAAAAACAAGCAGATTGGTATGATCGAAGTTGAAAATCGGTCCATCCGTTCGGAAGTTAAGGCGATCTGAAGAATTCGAAAAAGTTCTAAGGAGCCCCCTTTGATGCATTTTTTTTTCGATTTCGGTTTTTTCGATTGGAGAAATGGATTCTATGAAAAAAAAAAAAGCAGATTGGTATGATCGAAGTTGAAAATCGGTCCATCTGTTCGGATGTTAAGGCGATCTGAAGAATTCGAAAAAGTTCCAAGGTGGCCCTTTTTGATGCATTTTATTTTTCGATTTCGGTTTTTCCGATTGGAGAAATGGATTCTATGAAAAAAAACAAGCAGATTGGTATGATCGAATTTGAAAATCGGTCCATCCGTTCGGAAGTTAAGGCGATCTGAAGAATTCGAAAAAGTTCCAAGGGGGCCCCCTTTGATGCATTTTTTTTTCGATTTCGGTTTTTTCGATTGGAGAAATGGATTCTATGAAAAAAACAAGCGAATTGGTATGCGCGAAATTGAAAATCGGTCCATCCGTTCGGAAGTTAAGGCGATCTGAAGAATTCGAAAAAATTCCAAGAAGGCCCCCTTTGATGCATTTTTTTTTCGATTTCGGTTTTTTCGATTGGAGAAATGGATTCTATGAAAGAAAACAAGCAGATTGGTATGATCGAAGTTGAAAATCGGTCCATCCGTTCGGAAGTTAAGGCGATCTGAAGAATTCGAAAAAGTTCCAAGGGGACCCCCTTTGATGCATTTTTTTTTCGATTTCGGTTTTTTCGATTGGAGAAATGGATTCTATGAAAAAAAACAAGCAGATTGGTATGATCGAAGTTGAAAATCGGTCCATCCGTTCGGAAGTTAAGGCGATCTGAAGAATTCGAAAAAGTTCCAAGGGGGCCCCCTTTGATGCATTTTTTTTTTCGATTTCGGTTTTTTCGATTGGAGAAATGGATTCTATGAAAAAAAAAACAAGCAGATTGGTATGATCGAAGTTGAAAATCGGTCCATACGTTCGAAAGTTAAGGCAATCTGAAGAATTCGGATGCAATTTTTCTTTTCGATTTCGGTTTTTTCGATTGGAGAAATGGATTCTATGAAAAAAAACAAGCAGATTGGTATGATCGAAGTTGAAAATCGGTCCATTTGTTCGGAAGTTAAGGCGATCTGAAGAATTCAGAAAAGTTCCAAGGGGACCCCCTTTGATGCAATTTTTTTTTCGATTTTGGTTTTTTCGATTGGAGAAATGGATTCCATGAAAAAAACAAGCAGATTGGTATGATCGAAGTTGAAAATCGGTCCATCCGTTCGGAAGTTAAGGCGATTTGAAGAATTCGAAAAAGTTCCAAGGGGACCCCCTTTGATGCAATTTTTTTTCAGATTTTGGTTTTTTCGATTGGAGAAATGGATTCTATGAAGAAAAACAAGCAGTTTGGTATGATCGAAGTTGAAAATCGGTCCATACGTTCGGAAGTTAAGGCGATCTGAAGAATTCGAAAAAGTTCCAAGGGGACCCCCTTTGATGCAATTTTTTTTTCGATTTCGGTTCTTTTTATTGAAGAAATGGATTCTATGAAAAAACAAGCAAATTGGTATGCGCGAAATTGAAAATCGGTCGATCCGTTCGGTAGTTGAGGCGGTCTGAAGAATTCGAAAAAGTTCCAAGGTGGCCCTTTTTGATGCATTTTATTTTTCGATTTCGGTTTTTCCGATTGGAGAAATGGATTCTATGAAAAAAAACAAGCAGATTGGTATGATCGAATTTGAAAATCGGTCCATCCGTTCGGAAGTTAAGGCGATCTGAAGAATTCGAAAAAGTTCCAAGGGGGCCCCCTTTGATGCATTTTTTTTCGATTTCGGTTTTTTCGATTGGAGAAATGGATTCTATGAAAGAAACAAGCAGATTGGTATGATCGAAGTTGAAAATCGGTCCATCCGTTCGGAAGTTAAGGCGATCTGAAGAATTCGAAAAAGTTCCAAGGGGACCCCCTTTGATGCAATTTTTTTTCGATTTCGGTTTTTTCGATTGGAGAAATGGATTCTATGAAAAAAACAAGCGAATTGGTATGCGCGAAATTGAAAATCGGTCCATCCGTTCGGAAGTTAAGGCGATCTGAAGAATTCGAAAAAATTCCAAGAAGGACCCCTTTGATGCATTTTTTTTTTCGATTTCGGTTTTTTAAATTGGAGAAATGGATTCTATGAAAGAAAACAAGCAGATTGGTATGATCGAAGTTGAAAATCGGTCCATCCGTTCGGAAGTTAAGGCGATCTGAAGAATTCAGAAAAATTCCAAGGAGACCCCCTTTGATGCGATTTTTTTTCCGATTTTGGTTTTTTCGATTGGAGAAATGGATTCTATGAAAAAAACAAGCAGATTGGTATGATCGAAGTTGAAAATCGGTCCATCCGTTCGGAAGTTGAGGCGATTTGAAGAATTCGAAAAAGTTTCAAGGGGACCCCCTTTGATGCGATTTTTATTTCGATTTCGGTTTTTTCGATTGGAGAAATGGATTCTATGAAAAAAAACAAGCAAATTGGTATGCGCGAAGTTGAAAATCGGTCCATCCGTTCGGTAGTTAAGGCGATCTGAAGAATTCGAAAAAGTTCCAAGGGGACCCCCTTTGATGCAATTTTTTTCTCGATTTCGGTTTTTTCTATTGAAGAAATGGATTCTATGAAAAAACAAGCAAATTGGTATGCGCGAAATTGAAAATCGGTCGATCCGTTCGGAAGTTGAGGCGGTCTGAAGAATACGAAAAAGTTCCAAGGTGGCCCTTTTTGATGCATTTTATTTTTCGATTTCGGTTTTTCCGATTGGAGAAATGGATTCTATGAAAAAAAACAAGCAGATTGGTATGATCGAATTTGAAAATCGGTCCATCCGTTCGGAAGTTAAGGCGATCTGAAGAATTCGAAAAAGTTCCAAGGGGGCCCCCTTTGATGCATTTTTTTTCGATTTCGGTTTTTTCGTTTGGAGAAATGGATTCTATGAAAGAAACAAGCAGATTGGTATGATCGAAGTTGATAATCGGTCCATCCGTTCGGAAGTTATGGCGATCTGAAGAATTCGAAAAAGTTCCAAGGGGACCCCCTTTGATGCAATTTTTTTTTTCGATTTCGGTTTTTTCGATTGGAGAAATGGATTCTATGAAAAAAACAAGCGAATTGGTATGCGCGAAATTGAAAATCGGTCCATCCGTTCGGAAGTTAAGGCAATCTGAAGAATTCGAAAAAATTCCAAGAAGGCCTTCTTTGATGCATTTTTTTTTCGATTTCGATTTTTTCGATTGGAGAAATGGATTCTATGAAAGAAAACAAGCAGATTGGTATGATCGAAGTTGAAAATCGGTCTATCCGTTCGGAAGTTAAGGCGATCTGAAGAATTCGAAAAAGTTCCAAGGGGGCCCCCTTTGATGCAGTTTTTTTTCGATTTCGGTTTTTTTGATTGGAGAAATGGATTCTATGAAAAAAAACAAGCAGATTGGTATGATCGAAGTTGAAAATCGGTCCATCCGTTCGGAAGTTAAGGCGATCTGAAGAATTCGAAAAAGTTCCAAGGGGGCCTCCTTTGATGCATTTTTCTTATCGATTTTGGTTTTTTTGATTGGAGAAATGGATTCTATGAAAAAAAACAAGCAGATTGGTATGATCGAAGTTGAAAATCGGTTCATCCGTTCGGAAGTTAAGGCGATCTGAAGAATTCGAAAAAGTTTCAAGGGGGCCCCCTTTGAAGCATTTTTTTTTTCATTTTGGTTTTTTCGATTGGAGAAATGGACTCTATGAAAAAAACAAGCAGATTGTTATGATCGAAGTTGAAAATCGGTCCATCCGTTCGGAAGTTGAGGCGATCTGAAGAATTCGAAAAAGTTCCAAGGGGGCCCCCTTTGATGAATTTTTTTTTCAGATTTCGGTTTTTTCGATTGAAGAAATGGATTCTATGAAAAAAAACAAGCAGATTGGTATGATCGAAGTTGAAAATCGGTCCATCCGTTCGGAAGTTAAGGCGATCTGAAGAATTCGAAAAAGTTCCAAGGTGGCCTCCTTTGGTGCATTTTTTTTTTCGATTTCGGTTTTTTCGATTGGAGAAATGGATTCTATGAAAGAAAACAAGCAGATTGGTATGATCGAAGTTGAAAATCGGTCCATCCGTTCGGAAGTTAGGCGATCTGAAGAATTCGAAAAAGTTCCAAGGGGGCCCCCTTTGATGCATTTTCTTTTTCGATTTCGGTTTTTTCGATTGGAGAAATGGATTCTATGAAGAAAAAACAAAAAGATTGGTATGATCGAAGTTGAAAATCGGTCCATCCGTTTGGAAGTTAAGGCGATCTGAAGAATTCGAAAAAGTTCCAAGGGGGCCCCCTTTGATGCATTTTTTTTTCGATTTCGGTTTTTCTGATCGGAAAAATGGATTCTATGAAAAAAACAAGCAGATTGGTATGATCGAATTTGAAAATCGGTCCATCCGTTCGGAAGTTAAGGCGATCTGAAGAATTCGAAAAAGTTCCAAGGGGGCCCCCTTTGATGCATTTTTTTTTCGATTTCGGTTTTTTCGATTGGAGAAATGGATTCCATAAAAAAAACAAGCGAATTGGTATGCGCGAAATTGAAAATCGGTCCATCCGTTCGGAAGTTAAGGCGATCTGTAGAATTCGAAAAAATTCCAAGAAGGCCCCCTTTGATGCATTTTTTTTCGATTTCGGTTTTTTCGATTGGAGAAATGGATTCTATGAAAGAAAACAAGCAGATTGGTATGATCGAAGTTGAAAATCGGTCCATCCGTTCGGAAGTTAAGGCGATCTGAAGAATTCGAAAAAGTTCCAAGGGGGCCCCCTTTGATTCAATTTTTTTTCGATTTCGGTTTTTTCGATTGGAGAAATGGATTCTATGAAAAAAAACAAGCAGATTGGTATGATCGAAGTTGAAAATCGGTCCATCCGTTCGGAAGTTAAGGCGATCTGAAGAATTCGAAAAAGTTCCAAGGGGGCCCCCTTGGATGCATTTTTTTTTTCGATTTTGGTTTTTTCGATTGGAGAAATGGATTCTATGAAAAAAAAAACAAGCAGATTGGTATGATCGAAGTTGAAAATCGGTCCATACGTTCGGAAGTTAAGGCGATCTGAAGAATTCGAAAAAGTTCCAAGGGGGCCCCCTTTGATGCATTTTTTTTTCGATTTCGGTTTTTCTGATCGGAAAAATGGATTCTATGAAAAAAACAAGCAGATTGGTATGATCGAAGTTGAAAATCGGTCCATCCGTTCGGAAGTTAAGGCGATCTGAAGAATTCAGAAAAGTTCCAAGGGGACCCCCTTTGATGCAATTTTTTTTTCGATTTTGGTTTTTTCGATTGGAGAAATGGATTCCATGAAAAAAACAAGCAGATTGGTATGATCGAAGTTGAAAATCGGTCCATCCGTTCGGAAGTTAAGGCGATTTGAAGAATTCGAAAAAGTTCCAAGGGGACCCTCTTTGATGCAATTTTTTCTCAGATTTCGGTTTTTTCGATTGAAGAAATGGATTCTATGAAGAAAAACAAGCAGATTGGTATGATCGAATTTGAAAATCGGTCCATCCGTTCGGAAGTTAAGGCGATCTGAAGAATTCGAAAAAGTTCCAAGGGGGCCCCCTTTGATGAATTTTTTTTCGATTTCGGTTTTTTCGATTGGAGAAATGGATTCTATGAAAGAAACAAGCAGATTGGTATGCGCGAAATTGAAAATCGGTCCATCCGTTCGGAAGTTAAGGCGATCTGAAGAATTCGAAAAAATTCCAAGAAGGCCCCCTTTGATGCATTTTTTTTCGATTTCGGTATTTTAGATTGGAGAAATGGATTCCATGAAAAAAACAAGCAGATTGGTATGATCGAAGTTGAAAATCGGTCCATCCGTTCGGAAGTTAAGGCGATTTGAAGAATTCGAAAAAGTTCCAAGGGGACCCTCTTTGATGCAATTTTTTCTCAGATTTCGGTTTTTTCGATTGGAGAAATGGATTCTATGAAGAAAAACAAGCAGATTGGTATGATCGAAGTTGAAAATCGGTTCATCCGTTCGGAAGATAAGGCGATCTGAAGAATTCGAAAAAGTTTCAAGGGGGCCCCCTTTGATGCATTGATGCATTTTTTTTTCGATTTCGGTTTTTTCGATTGGAGAAATGGATTTTATAAAAAAAACAAGCAGATTGGTATGATCGAAGTTGAAAATCGGTCCATCCGTTCGGAAGTTAAGGCGATCTGAAGAATTCGAAAAAGTTCCAAGGGGACCCCCTTCGATGCAATTTTTTTTCGATTTCGGTTTTTTCGATTGGAGAAATGGATTCTATGAAAAAAACAAGCGAATTGGTATGCGCGAAATTGAAAATCGGTCCATCCGTTCGGAAGTTAAGGCGATCTGAAGAATTCGAAAAAGTTCCAAGGGGACCCCCTTCGATGCAATTTTTTTTCGATTTCGGTTTTTTCGATTGGAGAAATGGATTCTATGAAAGAAAACAAGCAGATTGGTATGATCGAAGTTGAAAATCGGTCCATCCGTTCGGAAGTTAAGGCGATCTGAAGAATTCGAAAAAGTTCCAAGGGGGCCCCCTTTGATGCATTTTTTTTTTTCGATTTCGGTTTTTTCGATTGGAGAAATGGATTCTATGAAAAAAAACAAGCAGATTGGTATGATCGAAGTTGAAAATCGGTCCATCCGTTCGGAAGTTAAGGCGATCTGAAGAATTCGAAAAAGTTCCAAGGGGGCCTCCTTTGATGCATTTTTTTTTTCGATTTCGGTTTTTTCGATTGGAGAAATATCTTATGAAAAAAAAACAAGCAGATTGGTATGATCGAAGTTGAAAATCGGTTCATCCGTTCGGAAGTTGAGGCGATCTGAAGAATTCGAAAAAGTTCCAAGGGGGCCCCCTTTGATGAATTTTTTTTTCAGATTTCGGTTTTTTCGATTGAAGAAATGGATTCTATGAAAAAAAACAAGCAGATTGGTATGATCGAAGTTGAAAATCGGTCCATCCGTTCGGAAGTCAAGGCGATCTGAAGAATTCGAAAAAGTTCCAAGGTGGCCTCCTTTGATGAATTTTTTTTTTCAGATTTCGGTTTCTTCGATTGAAGAAATGGATTCTATGAAAAAAAACAAGCAGATTGGTATGATCGAAGTTGAAAATCGGTCCATCCGTTCGGAAGTTGAGGCGATCTGAAGAATTCGAAAAAGTTCCAAGGGGGCCCCCTTTGATGAATTTTTTTTTCAGATTTCGGTTTTTTCGATTGAAGAAATGGATTCTATGAAAAAAAACAAGCAGATTGGTATGATCGAAGTTGAAAATCGGTCCATCCGTTCGGAAGTTAAGGCGATCTGAAGAATTCGAAAAAGTTCCAAGGTGGCCTCCTTTGGTGCATTTTTTTTTTCGATTTCGGTTTTTTCGATTGGAGAAATGGATTCTATGAAAGAAAACAAGCCGATTGGTATGATCGAAGTTGAAAATCGGTCCATCCGTCCGGAAGTTAGGCGATCTGAAGAATTCGAAAAAGTTCCAAGGGGGCCCCCTTTGATGCATTTTTTTTTTCGATTTCGGTTTTTTCGATTGAAGAAATGGATTCTATGAAGAAAAAACAAAAAGATTGGTATGATCGAAGTTGAAAATCGGTCCATCCGTTTGGAAGTTAAGGCGATCTGAAGAATTCGAAAAAGTTCCAAGGGGGCCCCCTTTGATGCATTTATTTTTCGATTTCGGTTTTTCTGATCGGAAAAATGGATTCTATGAAAAAAACAAGCAGATTGGTATGATCGAATTTGAAAATCGGTCCATCCGTTCGGAAGTTAAGGCGATCTGAAGAATTCGAAAAAGTTCCAAGGGGGCCCCCTTTGATGCATTTTTTTTTCGATTTCGGTTTTTTCGATTGGAGAAATGGATTCCATGAAAAAAACAAGCGAATTGGTATGCGCGAAATTGAAAATCGGTCCATCCGTTCGGAAGTTAAGGCGATCTGAAGAATTCGAAAAAATTCCAAGAAGGCCCCCTTTGATGCATTTTTTTTTCGATTTCGGTTTTTTCGATTGGAGAAATGGATTCTATGAAAGAAAACAAGCAGATTGGTATGATCGAAGTTGAAAATCGGTCCATCCGTTCGGAAGTTAAGGCGATCTGAAGAATTCGAAAAAGTTCCAAGGGGGCCCCCTTTGATTCAATTTTTTTTCGATTTCGGTTTTTTCGATTGGAGAAATGGATTCTATGAAAAAAAACAAGCTGTTTGGTATGATCGAAGTTGAAAATCGGTCCATCCGTTCGGAAGTTAAGGCGATCTGAAGAATTCGAAAAAGTTCCAAGGGGGCCCCCTTGGATGCATTTTTTTTTTCAATTTCGGTTTTTTCGATTGGAGAAATGGATTCTATGAAAAAAAAAACAAGCAGATTGGTATGATCGAAGTTGAAAATCGGTCCATACGTTCGAAAGTTAAGGCAATCTGAAGAATTCGGATGCAATTTTTCTTTTCGATTTCGGTTTTTTCGATTGGAGAAATGGATTCTATGAAAAAAAACAAGCAGATTGGTATGATCGAATTTGAAAATCGGTCCATCCGTTCGGAAGTTAAGGCGATCTGAAGAATTCGAAAAAGTTCCAAGGGGGCCCCCTTTGATGAATTTTTTTTCGATTTCGGTTTTTTCGATTGGAGAAATGGATTCTATGAAAGAAACAAGCAGATTGGTATGCGCGAAATTGAAAATCGGTCCATCCGTTCGGAAGTTAAGGCGATCTGAAGAATTCGAAAAAATTCCAAGAAGGTCCCCTTTGATGTATTTTTTTTTCGATTTCGGTATTTTAGATTGGAGAAATGGATTCTATGAAAGAAAACAAGCAGATTGGTATGATCGAAGTTGAAAATCGGTCCATCCGTTCGGAAGTTAAGGCGATCTGAAGAATTCGAAAAAGTTCCAAGGGGGCCCCCTTTGATGCATTTTTTTTTTCGATTTCGGTTTTTTCGATTGGAGAAATGGATTCTATGAAAAAAAACAAGCAGATTGTATGATCGAAGTTGAAAATCGGTCCATCCGTTCGGAAGTTAAGGCGATCTGAAGAATTCGAAAAAGTTCCAAGGGGGCCCCCTTTGATGCATTTTTTTTTTTTCGATTTCGGTTTTTTCGATTGGAGAAATGGATTTTATAAAAAAAACAAGCAGATTGGTATGATCGAAGTTGAAAATCGGTCCATCCGTTCGGAAGTTAAGGCGATCTGAAGAATTCGAAAAAGTTCCAAGGGGACCCCTTTCGATGCAATTTTTTTTCGATTTCGGTTTTTTCGATTGGAGAAATGGATTCTATGAAAAAAACAAGCGAATTGGTATGCGCGAAATTGAAAATCGGTCCATCCGTTCGGAAGTTAAGGCGATCTGAAGAATTCGAAAAAATTCCAAGAAGGCCCCCTTTGATGCATTTTTTTTTCGATTTCGGTTTCTTCGATTGGAGAAATGGATTCTATGAAAGAAAACAAGCAGATTGGTATGATCGAAGTTGAAAATCGGTCCATCCGTTCGGAAGTTAAGGCGATCTGAAGAATTCGAAAAAGTTCCAAGGGGGCCCCCTTTGATGCATTTTTTTTTTCGATTTCGGTTTTTTCGATTGGAGAAATGGATTCTATGAAAAAAAACAAGCAGATTGGTATGATCGAAGTTGAAAATCGGTCCATCCGTTCGGAAGTTAAGGCGATCTGAAGAATTCGAAAAAGTTCCAAGGGGGCCCCCATTGATGCATTTTTTTTTTCGATTTCGGTTTTTTCGATTGAAGAAATATCTTATGAAAAAAAAACAAGCAGATTGGTATGATCGAAGTTGAAAATCGGTTCATCCGTTCGGAAGTTAAGGCGATCTGAAGAATTCGAAAAAGTTTCAAGGGTGCCCCCTTTGATGCATTGATGCATTTTTTTTTTCGATTTCGGTTTTTTCGATTGGAGAAATGGATTTTATAAAAAAAAACAAGCAGATTGGTATGATCGAAGTTGAAAATCGGTCCATCCGTTCGGAAGTTGAGGCGATCTGAAGAATTCGAAAAAGTTCCAAGGGGGCCCCCTTTGATGAATTTTTTTTTTTAATTTCGGTTTTTTCGATTGGAGAAATGGATTGTATGAAAAAAAACAAGCAGATTGGTATGATCGAAGTTGAAAATCGGTCCATCCGTTCGGAAGTTAAGGCGATCTGAAGAATTCGAAAAAGTTCCAAGGGGGCCCCCTTTGGTGCATTTTTTTTTCGATTTCGGTTTTTTCGATTGGAGAAATGGATTCTATGAAAGAAAACAAGCAGATTCGTATGATCGAAGTTGAAAATCGGTCCATCCGTTCGGAAGTTAGGCGATCTGAAGAATTCGAAAAAGTTCCAGGGGGGCCTCCTTTGAAGCATTTTTTTTTTCTATTTCGGTTTTTTCGATTGGAGAAATGGATTCTATGAAAAAAACAAACAGATTGGTATGATCGAAGTTGAAAATCGGTCCATCCGTTCGGAAGTTAAGGCGATCTGAAGAATTCGAAAAAGTTCCAAGGGGGCCCCCTTTGATGCATTTTTTTTTTGATTTTGGTTTTTCTGATCGGAGAAATGGATTCTATGAAAAAAACAAGCAGATTGGTATGATCGAAGTTGAAAATCGGTCCATCCGTTCGGAAGTTAAGTCGATCTGAAGAATTCGAAAAAGTTCCAAGGGGACCCCCTTTGATGCATTTTTTTTTTCGATTTCGGTTTTTTCGATTGGAGAAATGGATTCTATGAAAAAAATACAAGCAGATTGGTATGATCGAAGTTGGAAATCGGTCCATCCGTTCGGAAGTTAAGGCGATCTGAAGAATTCGAAAAAGTTCCAAGGGGACCCCCTTTGATGCAATTTTTTTTTTCGATTTCGGTTTTTTCGATTGGAGAAAAGGATTCTATGAAAAAAAACAAGCAGATTGGTATGATCGAAGTTGAAAATCGGTCCATCCGTTCGGAAGTTAAGGCGATCTGAAGAATTCGAAAAAGTTTCAAGGGGACCCCCTTTGATGCGATTTTTATTAAGATTTCGGTTTTTTCGATTGGAGAAATGGATTCTATGAAAAAAAACAAGCAAATTGGTATGCGCCAAGTTGAAAATCGGTCCATCCGTTCGGTAGTTAAGGCGATCTGAAGAATTCGAAAAAGTTCCAAGGGGACCCCCTTTGTTTATATAGCAATACTCACCAGGTAACTGTTCTTCCGTTTCACATAAAAGCGACCGAATCGAGCAGAAGGTTGAATGGATAGATTGAAAATTCATCGTATCTGGGTTGTATTCGATTAGGTTTATATAGTTATACTCACCAGGTAACTGTTCTCCTGTTATACATAAGAGCGACTGAACTGAACAGAAGGTTGAATGGATAGACTGAACAATCATTGTATCTGGGTTTTATTCGATTATATCGTGATGATTATCATATAGTATGTCTAACCAGGTAACAGTTCTTCTGTTACACATACGAGCAACTGAATCGAACATAAGGTTGAATGAATAGATTGAACAATCATTGTTTCTGGGTTGTCTCCGATTATATCTTTATGCTGTATATTTAGATACACCTACCATGTAACGGTTCTTTCGTTACACATACGAGCGTCTGAATCGAACATAAGGTTGGATGGTTAGACGGAACGATAATTGTAACAGTTGTATTCGATTATATCGTGGGAATGTTCATATAGTAATACTCACCAGGTGACTGTTCTTGCGTTATACATACGAGCGACCCAATCGAACAGAAGTTTGGATGGATAGACGAAATGATCATTGTATCTGAGTTGTATTTGATTATATCGTGATGACGTTCATATAGAAATACTCACCAGGTAACTGTTTTTTCTTTATACATACGAGCAATCGAATCGAACAGAAGGTTGAATGGATAGTATCTGGGTTGTATTCGATTATGACGTTATGCTGTGTATATAGTTATACACATTAGGTGACGGTATTCCCGTTTTACATACGAGCGACCGAAACGAACAGAAAGTTGAATGGATAGACTGAACAATCAATGTATCTGGGTGGTATCCGATTATATCGCAATTCTGTATATATAGTGATACTTACCAGGTGACGGTACTTCCGTTGCACATACTAGCGACTGAATCAAACTTAAGGTTAAATGGTAAGACGAAACGATAATTGTATCTGAGTTGTATTCGATGATATCGTGATGATGTTTATATAGCAATACTCACCAGGTAACTGTTCTTCCGTTTTACATACAAGCGACCGAATCGAGCAGAAGGTTGAATTTAGTATGGATTGAACAATCATCGTATCTGGGTTGTATTCGATTATGTTTATATAGTTATACACACCAGGTAACTGTTCTTCCGTTATACATACTAGCGACTGAATCGAACAGAATGTTGAATGGATAGACTGAACAATCAATGTATCTGGGTGGTATCCGATTATATCGCAATTCTGTATATATAGTGATACTTACCAGGTGACGGTACTTCCGTTGCACATACTAGCGACTTAATCAAACTTAAGGTTAGATGGTAAGACGAAACGATAATTGTATCTGAGTTGTATTCGATGATATCGTGATGATGTTTATATAGCAATACTCACCAGGTAACTGTTCTTCCGTTTTACATACAAGCGACCGAATCGAGCAGAAGGTTGAAATTAGTATGGATTGAACAATCATCGTATCTGGGTTGTATTCGATTATGTTTATATAGTTATACACACCAGGTAACTGTTCTTCCGTTATACATACTAGCGACTGAATCGAACAGAATGTTGAATGGTTAGACGAAACGATAATTGTATCTGAGATGTATTCGATGATATCGTGATGATACAGTTTTACATACAAGTGACCGAATCGAGCTGAAGGTTAAATGGATAGATTGAACAATCATCGTATCTGAGTTGTATTCGATTATGTTCATATAGTTATACTCACCAGGTACCTGTTCTTTCGTTATACATACGAGCAACCGAATCGAACATAAGGTTGAATGGATAGATTGAACAATCATCGTATCTGAGTTGTATTCGATTATGTTTATATAGTTATACTCACCAAGTAACTGTTCTTCCGTTATACATACGAGCGACTGAATTGAACAGAAGGTTGAATGGATAGACTAAACAATGATCGTATCTGGGGTTGTATTCGATTATATCGTGATGATGTTTATATAGTTATACTCTCCAGTTATACATAAGAGCGACTGAACTGAACAGAAAGTTGTATAGATAGACTGAACAATCATCGTATCTGGGTTGTATTCGATTATTTCGTGATGATTATTATATATTATGTCTAACCAGGTAACTGTTCTTCCGTTATACATACGAGCAACCGAATCGAACATAAGATTGAATGGATAGATTGAACAATCATTGTATCTGGGTTGTCTCCGATTATATCGTTATGCTGTATATTCAGATACACCTACCATGTAACGGTTCTTTCGTTACACATACGAGCGTCTGAATCGAACATAAGGTTGGATGGTTAGACGGAACGATAATTGTAACTGAGTTGTATTCGATTATATCGTGGAAATGTTTATATAGTGATACTCACCAGGTGACTGTTCTTGCGTTATACGTACGAGCGACCCAATCGAACAGAAGGTTAGATGGATAGACGGAATGATCATTGTATCTGAGTTGTATTCGATTATATCGTGATGAAGTTTATATAGAAATACTCACCAGGTTACTGTTCTTTCGTTATACATACGAGCAACCGAATCGAACAGAAGGTTGAATGGATAGTATCTGAGTTGTATTCGATTATGATGTAATGCTGTGTATATAGTTATACACACTAGGTGACGGTAATCCCGTTTTACATACGAGCGACCGAAACGAACAGAAAGTTGAATGGATAGACTGAACAATCAATGTATCTGGTTTGTATCCGATTATATCGCAATACTGTATATATAGTGATACTTAACAGGTGACGGTACTTCCGTTACACATACTAGCGACTGAATCGAACAAAAGTTAAATGGTTAGACGAAGCGATAATTGTATCTGAGTTGTATTCGATGATATCGTGATGATGTTTATATAGCAATACTCACCAGGTAACTGTTCTTCCGTTTTACATAAAAGCGACCAAATCCAGCAGAAGGTTAAATGAATAGATTGAAAATTCATCGTATCTGGGTTGTATTCGATTAGGTTTATATAGTTATACTCACCAGGTAACTGTTTTCTCGTTATACATAAGAACGACTGAATTGAACAGAAGGTTGAATGGATAGACTAAACAATAATCGTATCTGGGGTTGTATTCGAGTATATCGTGATGATTATCATATAGTATGTCTAACCAGGTAACAGTTCTTTCGTTAAACATACGAGCAACCGAATCGAACATAAGGTTGGATAGATAGATTGAACAATCATTGTATCTGGGTTGTCTCCGATTATATCTTTATGCTGCATATTCGGTTACACCTACCATGTAACGGTTATTTCGTTACACATACGAGCGTCTAAATCAAACATAAGGTTGGATGCTTAGACGGAACGATAGTTGTAACTGAGTTGTATTCGATTATATCGTGGTGATGTTTATATAGTAATACTCACCAGGTGACTGTTCTTGCGTTATACATACGAGCGACCCAATAGAACAGAAGGTTGGATGGATAGACGGAATGATCATTGTATCTGAGTTGTATTCGATTATATCGTGATGACGTTCATATAGAAATACTCACCAGGTTACTGTTCTTTCGTTATACATACAAGCAACCGAATCGAACAGAAGGTTGAATGGATAGTATCTGGGTTGTATTCGATTATGATGTTATGCTGTGTATATAGTTATACACATTAGGTGACGGTATTCCCGTTTTACATACGAGCGACCGAAACGAACAGAAAGTTGAATGGATAGACTGAACAATCAATGTATCTGGGTGGTATCCGATTAATTATCGCAATACTGTATATATAGTGAAACTTACCAGGTGACGGTACTTCCGTTACACATACTAGAGACTGAATCGAACAGAAGGTTAAATGGTTAGACGAAACGATAATTGTATCTCTGAGTTGTATTCGATGATATCGTGATGATGTTTATATAGCGATACTCACCAGGTAACTGTTCTTCCGTTTTACATACAAACGACCGAATCGAGCAGAAGCTTAAATTTAGTAGAGATTGAACAATCATCGTAACTGGGTTGTATTCGATTATGTTTATATAGTTATACTCACCAGGTAACTGTTCTTTCGTTATACATACGAGCGACTGAGTTGAACAGAAGGTTGAATGGATAGACTAAACAATAATCGTATCTGGGGTTGTATTCGATTATATCTTGATGATGTTCATATAGTTATACTCACCAGGAAACTGTTCTCCAGTTATACATAAAAGCGACTAAACTGAACAGAAAGTTGAATGGATAGACTAAACAATGATCGTATCTGGGGTTGTATACGATTATATCGTGATGATGTTTATATAGCAATACTCACCAGGTAACTGTCCTTCCGCTTTACATACAAGCGACCGAATCGAGCAGAAGGTTTAATGGATAGATTGAACAATCATCGTATCTGAGATGTATTCGATTATGTTTATATAGTTATACTCACCAGGTACCATGTTCTTCCGTTATACATACGAGCAACCGAATCGAACATAAGGTTGAATGGATAGATTGAACGATCATCGTATCTGAGTTGTATTCAATTATGTTCATATAGTTATACCTACCAAGTAACTGTTCTTCCGTTATACATACGAGCGACTGAATTGAACAGAAGGTTGAATGGATAGACTAAACAATTATCGTATCTGGGGTTGTATTCGATGATATCGTGATGATGTTTATATAGTTATACTCACCAGGTAACTGTTCTCCAGTTATACATAAGAGCGACTGAACTGAACAGAAGGTTGAATGGATAGACTGAATAATCATCGTATCTGGGTTGTATTCGATTATTTCGTGATGATTATTATATATTATGTCTAACCAGGTAACTGTTCTTCCGTTATACATACGAGCAACCGAATCGAACATAAGGTTGAATGGATAGATCGAACAATCATTGTATCTGGGTTGTCTACGATTATATCGTTATGCTGTATAATTAGATACACCTACCATGTAACGGTTCTTTCGTTACACATACGAGCGTCTGAATCGAACATAAGGTTGGATTGGTTAGACGGAACGATAATTGTAACTGAGTTGTATTCGATTATATCGTGGTAATGTTTATATAGTAATACACACCAGGTGACTGTTCTTGCGTTATACGTACGAGCGACCGAATCGAGCAGAAGGTTAAATAGATAGATTGAACAATCATCGTATCTGGGTTGAATTCGATTATGTTTATATAGTTATACTCACCAGGTACCTGTTCTTCCGTTATACATACGAGCGACTGAATTGAACAGAAGGTTGAATGGATAGACTAAACAATAATCGTATCTGGGGTTGTTTTCGATTATATCTTGATGATGTTCATATAGTTATACTCACCAGGAAACTTTTCTCCAGTAATACATAAGCGCGACTGAACTGAACAGAAAGTTGAATGGATAGACTGAACAATCAATGAATCTGGGTGGTATTCGATTATATCGTGATGATTATCATATAGTATGTCTAACCAGGTAACAGTTCTTCTGTTACACATACGAGCAACCGAATCGAACATAAGGTTGAATGGATAGATTGAACAATCATTGTATCTGGATTGTCTCCGATTATATCGTTATGCTGTATATTAAGTTACACCTACCATGTAACGGTTCTTTCGTTACACATACGAGCGTCTGAATCGAACATAAGGTTGAATGATTAGACGGAACAATAATTGTAACTGAGTTGTATTCGATTATATCGTGGTGATGTTTATATAGTAATACTCACCAGGTGACTGTTCTTGCGTTATACATACGAGCGACCCAATCGAACAGAAGTTTGGAGAAATAGACGAAATGATCATTGTATCTGAGTTGTATTCGATTATATCGTGATGACGTTCATATAGAAATACTCACCAGGTTACTGTTTTTTCTTTATACATACGAGCAACCGAATCGAACAGAAGGTTGAATGGATAGTATCTGGGTTGTATTCGATTATGATGTTATGCTGTGTATATAGTTATACACATTAGGTGACGGTATTCTCGTTTTACATACGAGCGACCGAAACGAACAGAAAGTTGAATGGATAGACTAAACAATCAATATATCTGGGTGGTATCCGATTGTATCGCAATACTGTATATATAGTGATACTTACCAGGTGACGGTACTTCCGTTGCACATACTAGCGACTGAATCGAACTTAAGGTTAAATGGTGAGACGAAACGATAATTGTATCTGAGTTGTATTCGATGATATCGTGATGATGTTTATATAGCAATACTCACCAGATAACTGTTTTTCCGTTTCACATACAAGCGACCGAATCGAGCAGAAGGTTAAATTTAGTATGGATTGAACAATCATCGTATCTGGGTTGTATTCGATTATGTTCATATAGTTATACTCACCAGGTAACTGTTCGTCCGTTATACATACTAGCGACTGAATCGAACAGAATGTTGAATGGTTAGACGAAACGATAATTGTATCTGAGTTGTATTTGATGATATCGTGATGATGTTTATATAGCAATACTCACCAGGTAACTGTCTTTCAGTTTTACATACAAGTGACCGAATCGAGCAGAAAGTTAAATGGATAGATTGAACAATCATCGTATCTGAGTTGTATTCGATTATGTTTATATAGTTATACTCACCAGGTACCTGTTCTTCCGTTATACATACGAGCAACCGAATCGAACATAAGGTTGAATGGATAGATTGAACAATCATCGTATCTGAGTTGTATTCGATTATGTTTATATAGTTATACTCACCAAGTAAATGTACTTCCGTTATACATACGAGCGACTGAATTGAACAGAAGGTTGAATGGATAGACTAAACAATGATCGTATCTGGGGTTGTATTCGATTATATCGTAATGATGTTTATATAGTTATACTCACCAGGTAACTATTCTCCAGTTATACATAAGAGCGACTGAACTGAACAGAAAGTTGAATGGATAGACTGAACAATCAATGTATCTGGGTGGTATTCGATTATATCGTGATGATTATCATATGGTATGTTTTACCAGGTGACAGTTCTTCTGTTACACATACGAGCAACCGAATCGAACATAACGTTGAATGGATAGATTAAACAATCATTGTATCTGGGTTGTCTCCGATTATATCGTTATGCTGTATATTAAGTTACACCTACCATGTAACGGTTCTTTCGTTACACATACGAGCGTCTGAATCGAACATAAGGTTGGATGATTAGACGGAACAATAATTGTAACTGAGTTGTATTCGATTATATCGTGGTAATGTTTATATAGTAATACACACCAGGTGACTGTTCTTGCGTTATACATACGAGCGACCCAATCGAACAGAAGTTTGGATAAATAGACGAAATGATCATTGTATCTGAGTTGTATTCGATTATATCGTGATGAAGTTCATATAGAAATACTCACCAGGTTACTGTTCTTTCGTTATACATACGAGCAACCGAATCGAACAGAAGGTTGAATGGATGGTATCTGGGTTGTATTCGATTATGATGTTATGCTGTGTATATAAATATACACACTAGGTGACGGTATTCCCGTTTTACATACGAGCGACCGAAACGAACAGAAAGTTGAATGGATAGACTGAACAATCAATGTATCTGGGTGGTATCCGATTATATCGCAATACTGTATATATAGTGATACTTACCAGGTGACGGTACTTCCGTTACACATACTAGCGACTGAATCGAACTAAAGGTTAAATGGTGAGACGAAACGATAATTGTATCTGAGTTGTATTCGATGATATCGTGATGATGTTTATATAGCAATACTCACCAGGTAACTGTTTTTCCGTTTCACATACAAGCGACCGAATCGAGCAGAAGGTTAAATTTAGTATGGATTGAACAATCATCGTATCTGGGTTGTATTCGATTATGTTCATATACTCACCAGGTAACTGTTCGTCCGTTATACATACTAGCGACTGAATCGAACAGAATGTTGAATGGTTAGACGAAACGATAATTGTATCTGAGTTGTATTCGATGATATCGTGATGATGTTTATATAGCAATACTCACCAGGTAACTGTCCTTCAGTTTTACATACAAGTGACCGAATCGAGCAGAAGGTTAAATGGCTAGATTGAACAATCATCGTATCTGAGTTGTATTCGATTATGTTTATATAGTTATACTCACCAGGTACCTGTTCTTCCGTTATACATACGAGCAACCGAATCGAACATAAGGTTGAATGGATAGATTGAACAATCATCGTATCTGAGTTGTATTCGATTATGTTTATATAGTTATACTCACCAAGTCAATGTACTTCCGTTATACATACGAGCGACAGA
Source organism: Chrysomela aeneicollis (assembly GCA_029955515.1). Taxonomy (NCBI): domain Eukaryota; kingdom Metazoa; phylum Arthropoda; class Insecta; order Coleoptera; family Chrysomelidae; genus Chrysomela; species Chrysomela aeneicollis. The sequence continues at coordinate 27,825,347 of JARUHQ010000004.1, read as the reverse complement.
ATTGAACAGAAGGTTGAATGGATAGACTGAATAATCATCGTATCTGGGTTGTATTCGATCATTTCGTGATGATTATTATATATTATGTCTAACCAGGTAACTGTTCTTCCGTTATACATACGAGCAACCGAATCAAACATAAGGTTGGATGGATAGATTGAAAAATCATTGTATCTGGGTTGTCTCTGATTATATCGTTATGCTGTATAATTAGATACACCTACCATGTAACGGTTCTATCGTTACACATACGAGCGTCTGAATTGAACATAAGGTTGGATGGTTAGAGATAATTGTAACTGAGTTGTATTCGATTATATCGTGGTAATGTTTATATAGTAATACTCACCAGGTGACTGTTCTTGCGTTATATGTACGAGCGACCCAATCGAACAGAAGGTTGGATGGATAGACGGAATGATCATTGTATCTGAGTTGTATTCGATTATATCGTGATGAAGTTCGTATAGAAATACTCACCAGGTTACTGTTCTTTCGTTATACATACGAGCAACCGAATCGAACAGAAGGTTGAATGAATGGTATCTGGGTTGTATTCGATTATGATGTTATGCTGTGTATATAGTTATACACACTAGGTGACGGTATTTCCGTTATACATACGAGCGACCGAAACGAACAGAAAGTTGAATGGATAGACTGAACAATCAATGTATCTGGTTGGTATCCGATTATATCGCAATACTGTATATATAGTGATACTTACCAGGTGACGGTACTTCCGTTACACATACTAGCGACTGAATCGAACAGAAGGTTAAATGGTTAGACGAAACGATAATTGTATCTGAGTTGAATTCGATGATATCGTGATGATGTTTATATAGCAATACTCACCAGGTAACTGCTCTTCCGTTTTACATACAAGCGACCGAATCGAGCAGAAGGTTAAATTCAGTATAGATTGAACAATCATCGTATCTGGGTTGTATTCGATTATGTTTATATAGTTATACTCACCAGGTAACTGTTCTTCCGTTATACATACGAGCGACTGAATTGAACAGAAGGTTGAATGGATAGACTAAACAATAATCGTATCTGGGGTTGTATTCGATTATATCTTGATGATGTTCATATAGTTATACTCACCAGGAAACTGTTCTCCAGTTTTACATAAGAGCGACCGAACTGAACAGAAAGTTGAATGGATAGACTGAACAATCAATGTATCTGGGTGGTATCCGATTATATCGCAATACTGTATATATAGTGATACTTACCAGGTGACGGTACTTCCGTTACACATACTAGCGACTGAATCGAACAGAAGGTTGAATGGTTAGACGAAATGATAATTGTATCTCTGAGTTGTATTCGATGATATCGTGATGAAGTTCATATAGAAATACTCACCAGGTTACTGTTCTTTCGTTATACATACGAGCATTCGAATCGAACAAAAGGTTGAATGGATAGTATCTGGGTTGTATTCGATTATGATGTTATGCTGTGTATAAAGTTATACACACTAGGTGACGGTATTCCCGTTTTACATACGAGCGACCGAAACGAACAGAAAGTTGAATGGATAGACTGAACAATCAATGTATCTGGTTGGTATCCGATTATATCGCAATACTGTATATATAGTGATACTTACCAGGTGACGGTACTTCCGTTACACATACTAGCGACTGAATCGAACAGAATGTTGAATAGTTAGACGAAGCGATAATTGTATCTGAGTTGTATTCGATGATATCGTGATGATGTTTATATAGCAATATTCACCAGGTAACTGTTCTTCCGTTTTACATAAAAGCGACCGAATCGAGCAGAAGGTTGAATGGATAGATTGAAAATTCATCGTATCTGGGTTGTATTCGATTAGGTTTATATATTTTTTGAGAGAAAAATAGTCTATCCAATTAAAAATATCAAACATAGTTTGAAATGAATGTCTGGTAGACTACGAGCAGAAAACAACTACTTTCCTGGTAAATACCACGCAGAACATTGAATTATATCTGTTCGTAGTCCATGCAACGATTCACACTGTGAATGCAGATCGCAAATGTCTACCAGACATTCATTTCAAACTATGTTTGATATTTTTAATTGGATAGACTATTTTTCTCTCAAAAAATTTTTTCCAATTTATGGCTAATCCATTTTTTCATAGGTTTATATAGTTATACTCACCAGGTAACTGTCCTTCCGTTATACATACGAGCGACTGAATTGAACAGAAGGTTGAATGGATAGTATATGGGTTGTATTCGATTATGATGTTATGCTGTGTATATAGTTATACACACTAGGAGACGGTATTCCCGTTTTACATACGAGCGACCGAAACAAAAAGAAAGTTGAATGGATAGACTGAACAATCAATGTATCTGGGTGGTATCCGATTATATCGCAATACTGTATATATAGTGATACTTACCAGGTGACGATACTGTAACGATATTGTAACTAAGTTGTATTCGATCATATCGTGATGATGTTCATATAGAAATTCTCACCAGGTTACTGTTCTTTCGTTATACATACGAGCAACCGAATCGAACAGAAGGTTGAATGGATAGTATCTGGGTTGTATTCGATTATGATGTTATGCTGTGTATATAGTTATACACATAAGGTGACGGTATTCCCGTTTCACATACGAGCGACCGAAACGAACAGAAAGTTGAATGGATAGACTGAACAATCAATGTATCTGGGTGGTATCCGATTATATCGCAATACTGTATATATAGTGATACTTACCAGGTGACGATACTTCCGTTACACATAATAGCGACTGAATCGAACAGAATGTTGAATGGTTAGACGAAACGATAATTCTATCTGAGTTGTATTCGATGATATCGTGATGATGTTTATATAGCAATACTCACCAGGTAACTGTCCTTCCGTTTTACATACAAGCGACCGAATCGAGCAGAAGGTTAAATGGATAGATTGAACAATCATCGTATCTGAGTTGTATTCGATTATGTTTATATAGATATACTCACCAGGTACCTGTTCTTCCGATATACATACGAGCAACCGAATCGAACATAAGGTTGAATGGATAGATTGAACAATCATCGAATCTGAGTTGTATTCGATTATGTTTATATAGATATACTCACCAGGTACCTGTTCTCCCGATATACATACGAGCAACCGAATCGAACACAAGGTTGAATGGATAGATTGAACAATCATTGTATCTGGGTTGTCTCCGATTATATCGTTATGTTGTATATTTAACTACACCTACCATGTAACGGTTCATTCGTTACACATACGAGCGTCTGAATCGAACATAAGGTTGGATGGTTAGACGGAACGATAATTGTAACCAAGTTGTATTCGATTATATCGTGATGACGTTCATATAGAAATACTCACCAGGTTACTGTTCTTTCGTTATACATACGAGCAACCGAATCGAACAGAAGGTTGAATGGATAGTATCTGGGTTGTATTCGATTATAATGTTATGCTGTGTATATAGTTATACACATAAGGTGACGGTATTCCCGTTTCACATACGAGCGACCGAAACGAACAGAAAGTTGAATGGATAGACTGAACAATCAATGTATCTGGGTGGTATCCGATTATATCGCAATACTGTATATATAGTGATACTTACCAGGTGACGGTACTTCCGTTACAAATACTAGCGACTGAATCGAACAGAAGGTAAAATGGTTAGACGAAACGGTAATTGTATCTGAGTTGTATTCGATGATATCGTGATGATGTTTATATAGCAATACTCACCAGGTAACTGTTCTTCCGTTTTACATACAAGCGACCAAATCGAGCAGAAGTTTACATTCAGTATAGATTGAACAATCATCGTATCTGGGTTGTATTCGATTATGTTTATATAGTTATACTCACCAGGTAACTGTTCTTCCGTTATACATACGAGCGACTGAATTGAACAGAAGGTTGAATGGATAGTATATGGGTTGTATTCGATTATGATGTTATGCTGTGTATATAGTTATACACACTAGGAGACGATATTCCCGTTTTACATACGAGCGACCGAAACGAAAAGAAAGTTGAATGGATAGACTGAACAATCAATGTATCTGGGTGGTATCCGATTATATCGCAATACTGTATATATAGTGATACTTACCAGGTGACGATACTTCCGTTACACATACAAGCGACTGAATAGAACAGAATGTTGAATGGTTAGACGAAACGATAATTGTATCTGAGTTGTATTCGATGATATCGTGATGATGTTTATATAGCAATACTCACCAGGTAACTGTCCTTCCGTTTTACATACAAGCAACCGAATCGAGCAGAAGGTTAAATGGATAGATTGAACAATCATCGTATCTGAGTTGTATTCGATTATGTTTATATAGATATACTCACCAGGTACCTGTTCTTCCGATGTACATACGAGCAACCGAATCGAACATAAGGTTGAATGGATAGATTGAACAATCATCGTATCTGAGTTGTATTCGATTATGTTTATATAGTTATACTCACCAGATAACTGTTCTTCCGTTATACATATGAGCGACTGAATTGAACTGAAGGTTGAATGGATAGACTAAACAATGATCGTATCTGGGGTTGTATTCGATTATATCGTGATGATGTTCATATAGTTATACTCACCAGGTAACTGTTCTCCAGTTATACATAAGAGCGACTGAACTGAACAGAAGATTGAATGGATAGATTGAACAATCATGGTATCTGGGTTGTATTCGATTATTTCGTGATGATTATTATATATTATGTCTAACCAGGTAACTGTTCTTTCGTTATACATACTAGCAACCGAATCGAACATAAGGTTGAATGGATAGATTGAACAATCATTGTATCTGGGTTGTCTCCGATTATATCGTTATGTTGTATATTCAACTACACCTACCATGTAACGGTTCTTTCGTTATACATACGAGCGTCTGAATCGAACATAAGGTTGGATGGTTAGACGAAACGATATTGTAACTAAGTTGTATTCGATTATATCGTGATGACGTTCATATAGAAATACTCACCAGGTTTCTGTTCTTTCGTTATACATACGAGCAACCGAATCGAACAGAAGGTTGAATGGATAGTATCTGGGTTGTATTCGATTATGATGTTATGCTGTGTATATAGTTATACACATAAGGTGACGGTATTCCCGTTTCACATACGAGCGACCGAAACGAACAGAAAGTTGAATGGATAGACTGAACAATCAATGTATCTGGGTGGTATGCGATTATATCGCAATACTGTATATATAGTGATACTTACCAGGTGACGGTACTTCCGTTACACATACTAGCGACTGAATCGAACAGAAGGTTAAATGGTTAGACGAAACGATAATTGTATCTGAGTTGTATTCGATGATATCGTGATAATGTTTATATAGCAATACTCACCAGGTAACTGTTCTTCCGTTTTACATACAAGCGACCGAATCGAGCAGAAGCTTAAATTCAGTATAAATTGAACAATCATAGTATCTGGGCTGTATTCGATTATGTTTTCTATAGTTATACTCACCAACTGTTCTTCCGTTATACATACGAGCGACTGAATTGAACAGAAGGTTGAATTGATAGACTAAACAATAATCGTATCTGGGGTTGTATTCGATTATATCTTGATGATGTTCATATAGTTATACTCACCAGGAAACTGTTTTCCAGTTATACATAAGAGCGACTGAACTGAACAGAAGGTTGAATGGATAGACTGAACAATCATCGTATCTGGGTTGTATTCGATTATTTCGTGATGATTATTATATATTATGTCTAACCAGGTAACTGTTCTTTCGTTATACATACTAGCAACCGAATCGAACATAAGGTTGAATGGATAGATTGAACAATCATTGTATCTGGGTTGTCTCCGATTATATCGTTATGTTGTATATTTAACTACACCTACCATGTAACGATTCTTTCGTTACACATACGAGCGTCTGAATCGAACATAAGGTTGGATGGTTAGACGGAACGATAATTGTAACTAAGTTGTATTCGATTATATCGTGATGACGTTCATATAGAAATACTCACCAGGTTACTGTTCTTTCGTTATACATACAAGCAACCGAATCGAACAGAAGGTTGAATGGATAGTATCTGGGTTGTATTCGATTATAATGATATGCTGTGTATATAGTTATACACATAAGGTGACGGTATTCCCGTTTCACATACGAGCGACCGAAACGAACAGAAAGTTGAATGGATAGACTGAACAATCAATGTATCTGGGTGGTATCCGATTATATCGCAATACTGTATATATAGTGATACTTACCAGGTGACGGTACTTCCGTTACACATACTAGCGACTGAATCGAACAGAAGGTTAAATGGTTAGACGAAACGGTAATTGTATCTGAGTTGTATTCGATGATATCGTGATGATGTTTATATAGCAATACTCACCAGGTAACTGTTCTTCCGTTTTACATACAAGCGACCGAATCGAGCAGAAGGTTGAATTCAGTATAGATTGAACAATCATCGTATCTGGGTTGTATTCGATTATGTTTATATAGTTATACTCACCAGGTAACTGTTCTTCCGTTATACATACGAGCGACTGAATTGAACAGAAGGTTGAATGGATAGTATATGGGTTGTATTCGATTATGATGTTATGCTGTGTATATAGTTATACACACTAGGAGACGGTATTTTCGTTTTACATACGAGCGACCGAAACGAAAAGAAAGTTGAATGGATAGACTGAACAATCAATGTATCTGGGTGGTATCCGATTATATCGCAATACTGTATATATAGTGATACTTACTAGGTGACGATACTTCCGTTACACATACTAGCGACTGAATCGAACAGAATGTTGAATGGTTAGACGAAACGATAATTGTATCTGAGTTGTATTCGATGATATCCTGATGATGTTTATATAGCAATACTCACCAGGTAACTGTTCTTCCGTTTTACATACAAGCGACCGAATCGAGCAGAAGGTTGAATTCAGTATAGATTGAACAATCATCGTATCTGGGTTGTATTCGATTATGTTTATATAGTTATACTCACCAGGTAACTGTTCTTCCGTTATACATACGAGCGACTGAATTGAACAGAAGGTTGAATGGATAGTATATGGGTTGTATTCGATTATGATGTTATGCTGTGTATATAGTTATACACACTAGGAGACGGTTTTCCCGTTTCACATACGAGCGACCGAAACGAAAAGAAAGTTGAATGGATAGACTGAACAATCAATGTATCTGGGTGGTATCCGATTATATCGCAATACTGTATATATAGTGATACTTACCAGGTGACGATACTTCCGTTACACATACTAGCGACTGAATCGAACAGAATGTTGAATGGTTAGACGAAACGATAATTGTATCTGAGTTGTATTCGATGATATCCTGATGATGTTTATATAGCAATACTCACCAGGTAACTGTCCTTCCGTTTTACATACAAGCAACCGAATCGAGCAGAAGGTTAAATGGATAGATTGAACAATCATCGTATCTGAGTTGTATTCGATTATGTTTATATAGATATACTCACCAGGTACCTGTTCTTCCGATATACATACGAGCAACCGAATCGAACATAAGGTTGAATGGATAGATTGAACAATCATCGTATCTGAGTTGTATTCGATAATGTTTATATAGTTATACTCACCAGGTAACTGTTCTTCCGTAATACATACGAGCGACTGAATTGAACTGAAGGTTGAATGGATAGACTAAACAATGATCGTATCTGGGGTTGTATTCGATTATATCGTGATGATGTTCATATAGTTATACTCACCAGGTAACTGTTCTCCAGTTATACATAAGAGCGACTGAACTGAACAGAAGGATGAATGGATAGACTGAACAATCATCGTATCTGGGTTGTATTCGATTATTTCGTGATGATTATTATATATTATGTCTAACCAGGTAACTGTTCTTTCGTTATACATACTAGCAACCGAATCGAACATAAGGTTGAATGGATAGATTGAACAATCATTGTATCTGGGTTGTCTCCGATTATATCGTTATGTTGTATATTTAACTACACCCACCATGTAACGGTTCTTTCGTTACACATACGAGCGTCTGAATCGAACATAAGGTTGGATGGTTAGACGGAACGATAATTGTAACTAAGTTGTATTCGATTATATCGTGATGACGTTCATATAGAAATACTCACCAGGTTACTGTTCTTTCGTTATACATACGAGCAACCGAATCGAACAGAAGGTTGAATGGATAGTATCTGGGTTGTATTCGATTATGATGTTATGCTGTGTATATAGTTATACACATAAGGTGACGGTATTCCCGTTTCACATACGAGCGACCGAAACGAACAGAAAGTTGAATGGATAGACTGAACAATCAATGTATCTGGGTGGTATCCGATTATATCGCAATACTGTATATATAGTGATACTTACCAGGTGACGATACTTCCGTTACACATACTAGCGACTGAATCGAACAGAATGTTGAATGGTTAGACGAAACGATAATTGTATCTGAGTTGTATTCGATGATATCTTGATGATGTTTATATAGCAATACTCACCAGGTAACTGTTCTTCCGTTTTACATACAAGCGACCGAATCGAGCAGAAGGTTGAATTCAGTATAGATTGAACAATCATCGTATCTGGGTTGTATTCGATTATGTTTATATAGTTATACTCACCAGGTAACTGTTCTTCCGTTATACATACGAGCGACTGAATCGAACAGAAGGTTGAATGGATAGTATATGGGTTGTATTCGATTATGATGTTATGCTGTGTATATAGTTATACACACTAGGAGACGGTATTCCCGTTTCACATACGAGCGACCGAAACGAAAAGAAAGTTGAATGGATAGACTGAACAATCAATGTATCTGGGTGGTATCCGATTATATCGCAATACTGTATATATAGTGATACTTACCAGGTGACGATACTTCCGTTACACATACTAGCGACTGAATCGAACAGAATGTTGAATGGTTAGACGAAACGATAATTGTATCTGAGTTGTATTCGATGATATCCTGATGATGTTTATATAGCAATACTCACCAGGTAACAGTCCTTCCGTTTTACATACAAGCGACCGAATCGAGCAGAAGGTTGAATGGATAGATTGAACAATCATCGTATCTGAGTTGTATTCGATTATGTTTATATAGATATACTCACCAGGTACCTGTTCTTCCGATATACATACGAGCAACAGAATCGAACATAAGGTTGAATGGATAGATTGAACAATCATCGTATCTGAGTTGTATTCGATTATGTTTATATAGTTATACTCACCACCCAATGGGCACACTGTCGTTGAAAAAACGTTGCTAAATGGTTGAAAACCAAACGTCGGTAACGTATTTTTCATAAACGTTGATTCAAGGAAAAAATGTCGCGCGGAAAAACGTTTTTTTTAACCAAATAATCTAATAGAAATAAACTTTGCTTGAAAACGTCTTCCTAACCGCAGTAACTACGAGAAGAAAAACGTTGTTCATCAACTATTTATTATCGTTTTGAATCAACGTGGATAAAATATATAATAATCACCACCATCGATACGTTGATAATCAAGGTCTTTCAACATTTATTCAACATTTTTATAACCATTCTGTCAAACGCCTTTCCCTAAAATTAGTGAAACGAAAATGTGCTTTCAACGTTATGTCAACAGGCACACTATCGTCGAAAAAACGTTGCCAATTGGTTTAAAACCTAACTTCGGTAAACAGTTTTTCATAAACGTTGATTCAACGGGAAGATGTTGCGCAGAAAAATGTTTTCTTCAACCAAATAATAAAATAGTAATAATCGTCACTTGGAAATGTTTTTCCATCCAAAGTAACTACGAAAAATAAACGTTATGCATTAACTTTTAATCATCGTTTTTGATCAACGTTAATGAAGTGTTGAATAATAACTACTTTGAATGCGTTGATATTTAACGTTTTACTATGATTATTTCGTCAACGTTAAACAATTGTTGATTATTAGCTTTCTCAAAACGTTACCTAACAACGTCTTTTCAACCATTTCGTTGAACTTCTTTATCGATATAGTAAAACTGGTTATTTAAAGATGTGTTCACAACGTTTTATCTTAAAACGTCTATAAAGTGTTTCTCATAAACGTTGATTCATCGAAAAATATGTCGTGCGGAAAAACATTTCTTTCAACCAAAACATCGAATAGAAATAAACGTTACGTAGAAACGTCTTCCCATCTAAAGTAACTACGTGAAAAAAATGTTATAACTTTCCATCATCGTGTTCAATTAACGGTGATAAAATGTTACATCATCACTTCAGATACGTTGATTATCAAGGTCCACCAACATTTATTCAACGTTTCGATATTATCTCGTCAATGCGTTCGATGCGTCGGGTGACTCAAATCCAATGTATCGCTCCACTTAAAATATCTTATTCTGATAAGATATTCCAAATTCATCAATGTATCTCAAATTTAGAGAGAATCCGACCAAATCACAAATTCCGGTTTCAAAGAAAAAAATCTATAAAAAACATTGCAAAAAACACTGTCTTCTCACCCTTCGTGAAAAAATCTCGGCTAATACAGCTTGGCTGAGAAAAATGTCTGTTTACTTTGATAAGACTACTAATCCAGATATTTGAAGAATTTGAACTTCCTCATCGCCACCAGTGTGCCATAACAATCTGATAGGAAGATATTGATATAGGTATTGATTTATCACTAACATGGCAAATTTATAATCAGAAACGTGGAATCTACTTTCAGTTGAAACGGAAGTATGTTATTTGGTTTGATACCTTCTAAATTATTGTAATATGAAATATTATCAATAATAAGTTAGAGGAGGCACATTTGGAACTGAGTCACCCAGTATATATATTGATTTTCAGTGTCAATGAAAATTCGATAATTCGATATTGCATCCCAGGTTTTTGTAGAAATCAAATAAGTTTCAACAGGAACATACATTTATTGTGAAAAAAAAAACAGTATTCTTCACATTCTATCATACACCAGGTGACCCAAGTGTTTTAAAAATTTTAAAACATTTTCTAAAAAAACATAAAATAGTATTCTAAATAGTTAAGTATTATTACAATACTGTAAGCCTGCATGAACGTAATAAACGTAATTTGAAAACTGACAACAGTTTCATTATTTTGCAATTGAATTAAATATACAGGGTCACTCATGGTCGATGGTAGGTGATACATTCACGGAGAACGGGACACATTATTGTGAAAATTTGGTTTCTTGGTTATTAAGTTTTGTTCTATCAATCTGAAATATTCTCATCGCTACGGCGTTTCCGCTTCTACCAAAGAGCAACACATTTGTTATTTAGAATGGGACCCTTGTATTTCATTACATTTTTAGATTTCGTCGATCCATCATATTTGGAGTTTAGCTGGAATAATAAGTGGGATATAGGGTGTGAAAATTCCGAGACTTTTCGACTTAGGAATTTTTTGTGTCGAAGCCATTCATTATTGGTTGCAACGGCTTTCATATCCCTATATTTATTTTCCATTTACTCTACTGATATTTATTCGAAACAAATACAGGGTGTTTAGAATTCCGAATTTTGAACCACCCTGTATCTGTTTCAATTAAAAATCAGTAAACAGTAAATGAAAAGTAAATAAAGGTACCTACATTGTTTCAACACAAAATATTCGTAGTCAAAAAATATAGATTTTCAACACCCTATATCTTTGTAATAATTCCCGTTATACCCCTAGTGTGACGGATCGATGAGATCAGCTGGTCAAGTAGAATCTAAAAATGTGATCGAGTACAGGAGGTCCAATTTCAAATATCAAAGTTGCTGCTACTTTTTAGTATGATTGGCAACGCCGCATTTCTGAAAATATTCCAAATCGATAGAACATGGGTAAAAACCAAGTAACCAAATTTTCAGAAGAATATCATGCCCCGTTCTCCGTATACGTGTAACTTACCATCGACAGTGACCCTACCCTGTATGTATATGGCCAACATATATCAAAACTTATAATACCTTTACATAAATTTCACTAAACATTTTTTTGGTTGAGTCTTTTTTTCTCTCCAACAGACATCCTGAGTTTGGCATATTTTAGCCAATCTTTCACAGCGTTGGCAATTTTTAATTCATTTATATCTGCTCCATAGTTTGTTTTAGCAGCAGCTGTAAGTGAAAACAAACTTAGCACATCCTACAGGGCATTCACAAATTCTGATCTCTCATTACTTCTATGTAGCTCTGACATACAAAATCAGAGAAAAAACAGTTCATTTCATAAAAAAGTTTGACACATTACCAATTTTAATTTTGAAGTTCATACAAAAAATTATCATTATGTTAAAATTGAATGCTCAATGATAACCAATTTTATGTGGTTATGTGAAAGACTACAAGGATATAAAATTACACAGAAGAAATGAGGATCAATCTGATGATATTTATTTGTTGAGCTGATTCTTAGTAGTCATTTGATAAAAAAAGAAATCCAGCTAATATTGTTGTATATATGATGATAATTGCTATCCTGTAGGATTTGAAAAGAAAATGATAATGACAGCCATTATAGTAAACCATATAATCAAATCAAAAACTCGAACGTTTTCGACGATTTGCCGTTATCAGGAGCGAGTCTTTGTCAAAGATTTTTACAAAAGATAATATACATACATAAGTAATAAAATTATGGCAAATGAAAAATGATTAAAAACAAGAATAAAAATACATAACTATTGTTATTAACATCACTCAGCGAATTTATGTCATGCTGGTGGAGTTGAGTACTTGCACTTAGTAAAAACATTGTGCTAATTGCATATAGCATTTGATCCAAGAAATTCTAATTTCATTAATAATATCTCTGAATTATAATCACTTTCCTGTTTATAACAAAAAATATGTTTTGTGATTGAATACTTTAAGCATGTTTGTGATGAATACAGTTCATCATAATATATTATGAGAACAAAAAACTCACAGATACCCAGATCAATAATTGTGACCTTTTTATAAGTGATCAATATAATATCTAACGAAAAAATTTTATGAATCATCCTTGAATGATGCACTAACTCACCCAAAATCATGTCCATTGTTTTCAATTTTTCAAATGCCAACTTGTCTCTGCCTTTCCAATTGTATAAGACAGCTACTTCATTAGTCAAGAGGAATTTCAAAATTCTTCTAGTGAGATGTTCTTGTCCTGCTCCACCAAGAGCAGCTAATCTTTTTACCTGGAAACAATTTGCTGATAGCAAAAACTTTTTATTTCATATCTTAAACAACATACCATATAATTCCAAAGAGCAGAATCTTTTGATATCTCAAGTTCGAATGCCTGAAACTGTTCAAGGCTATCCAAAGGAAATTTCTGAGGAACACTCTCTGGTGGAATCAATTTGTTAGTAACCATCAAATTGGTCCTTATGTTAACTTCATTTAACAATATTGAATTTTGGTCAACTGTGTTAGCAATCTTCGACAATGTGCTCAATACCAGATTTTCAAATTCTAAAACACGAATTATGAATATTCTAGTCACTTATACTTATGGGGAAAGTAAATTTGAAAGATATCATTTTATATAAAATTTAATTATTTACCTGTACTGTGTGCAATTTTGCTATGTTCGGCTGTTATATGACTGGGTAATGCAGATGTTGGAGATCTAGTTTCTGAACTCTTCAGAGATAGAAATCTTCTTTCTTCCAAAGAAGATATCAACTTTGAATGTTCAATAGGATGAGATGTTTTTTCCACTTCCACATTTTCTATCCTTGATGGTCTTTTAGGTGAAGATGTAAATACAATGGAGTCATTTACTGCATTTTCATGTTGTGAATGAACCAATTGTCCATTTTTCTCTGTGAGAGTTATCTCAGGTGATGCGTTTTCTGAGTCGGAATCAAAATTACAGTCAATTTGTTTCTGACATAAACTTTTAGAAGATTCTGAAGAATCCACCTGATCAGCCAGAAACATCGACAATTTTTTTTCAGCAGTTTCATAAGAACCTACAGAAAGAATATTATAATAAAATATGAAAAACAAATGATATGAGGAGTTTGAATCATAAATGGTGAAAAATACATACTAGTTTTAAAAATAACTTTTATATGATAGGATGGCCAAGATTTCTTGTAAGGGGTGAGGTCTCTCACGAATTCTTGAAAGGGTTTTTTATTTGTCCTCACTGGCCAATAACATTTTGTTTCATTTTTTTGAACCCAAATTAGGGGTACAATGGAGACTTCTCCAGATGGCTCCAGGTTGTTGTTGAAAAATTCCACAATCGCATACATGTTGAGGGCCTTAGTTTTGATTGCCTTGGAACTGAAAGTGGTTCAATGGAAATATAGCAAATCCTTGTTTGTGTGGTAACATCATGCATTTGCAAAAAATATCATCCGCGTCAAATTTCGCAACATTATTTTCGTTAATTTTTTCGACAAAATATATATGCAATTTCGAAGAATCTATTGGCGCAGTATACAAATTGTTCTGGAATGAATATAGTAAACCCTGAAAAATGTATGTACTTTCAATATATGTGATGCGTTTGATCAAACAGACTTTCTCCGATTTCAACAAAACACAATTGTCGGGTTCAGAAATCGATAAACATGAATTGTGAAATTGTAATTTTCCACAGTCGAATGATTGACCTTCTGCATCAGTGATTTCATTATGAATTCCTTTAGGTATACATTTTGAAGTTACTTGAATATTGAGTCCATTGGAAGCATTATCACATTCCTGGATTCTCCTGTGAAGTTGTTGTAGTGGTTTGTTTGAAGAATGCAGCTTGCGTTTTAAGGTGCTCATATAATTTTCAAAAGGAAAACATGAATAGTCATCGATGGTACCATACAACCTAACATCATCTACAATATGAATTAGGTTGTGCACATTGAATACCACAAAATCTTCACCAAATACAACTGCAGATTCTATAACAAAATCATTCAGGCATTGTTCTGCTACATCAATGAACTTGTTCTTCAATTCCTCACTTGACAAAATGAAAACAGAACAATGTAGTAATAATAATAGATTATAATGACGTCTATTAACAGCATTATGGAGAATTACTGGAAAAGTGTATTTGATAAAAAGTTTGAACTCTGTTGCTTTCCATCTATGAATCTCTTTAAACGTTCTTGATTTTCTGGGAAAATCCGAAGTAATATAACCGCGAATGTCAGATATTTTATCTTCAATTTCCTTTTTTATTTTTTGTGAAAGCTTCACATGTGAAGAACTATTGAAATAATAGTGCAGTAAAATTCGCTTCACTACACCTAAATAAAGTAGGGTCGAGAGGAAATTGGGTTACCAAATTTATATTCATGTTCAGGAGGGGACTTCTTCCCTTAATATACTCATGTATTTTGTCACTTGAAAAAAAGTCGGAGTCTGATTTTTTATCGAATGCTATAGAAGTATCTTGAGCAAAGTTAATACGGTGATTATTGTAAATGCCAACAATTCTGCATTTTTCACATCCATGTTTGGCATTGTGGCCAACTGTCTGGCGTAGATATGCCCTGGCAGGAGCATCACAAGTGAAAAAACTTATTTCAAAATTGTATTCTATATCTTTGAATGGAATTTTTTTCACTCTCAATGCATTCACTTCTTGAACAAAATCTTCCAAAAATGATTCAATAGGGTCAGGTTTACCAGTTCCACAAAATAAAGCTACTACAAAAGGAGAACTATCAGTGAACTCTGCACATCTCGCCATTATAGGGAATAATTCAGTAGAACTGCTCTTAAAAAGAGGTAAACCATCTATGTTAATTTGAAGGAACACTCCTTTGAAATCTTTCGTGATACCTTGCTTCAATTTTATACTAATCTTCTCTTCTAAGCCAAAATAATGTAAGCTACCATTATTTAATTCAACTATTTTAGTTGCACGAGGAGTTCTCATCAGTGACCTAGAATCTTTTGGAAGAAAAGGTAATCGAGATCTCAAAATTTTCAATAATGCATTTGTGGCATTTCGAGTGATATTATATGAATTTACCCAATCTATGAGGTCATCTTTTATATTAAAATGATTATCACATTTATCAAAATCTTTTTTGCTGTCTCTACTTCCATCACATACATTTTCAGATGAACCTGAAGGGAGTGGTATATTCAGAAGAGTATTAGATTTTTTTATAACAGGTCTTTCTTCAATCTCCATCACATCAATATTTTCAAAAGCGTGTTGAACAAAAGGAGTATTGATTAGTGTAGGTATTGTTATTGGCATGACAGATTGATCTGTACTGACCAAGGTACTGACACTGTTACTATGACATGGGTCATTCAATTTAAGGGAATTATTATTAGCTGAATTCACCAATGAACCTTTGAGGTGTTCAATTTGGCGTTTGATTCTACGCTGTAGTTGCCGTTTACCTATCAACTTATTATTGTTCATCGTGAAATTAATACAATTGCCAACAGAAGTTTTTTTAAGGATTTGCTATTTTACAATTTTATTTTTTTAAATATTTATGTTGAGATTGTGGAATTATACCTATATCAATTATTGGTACCTAAAAACACAAAGAATTATCAATTCATATCATATGGTTTTTATAATCAGAAATGCTATAACTTTCATGTCATTGTCATTCGCCAAATAAAACATAATATATTTTTTCTCCGAATGACATTAAAAGCGGCCTTTTAATGACACCTGGCAGGCTTAGAAGTTGTACTTTTAATGCCAAGGCAGTAAAAGTGGACTTTTAATGCCTAGGCATTAAAAGGCCGCTTTTAATGTCATTTGGAGAAAAAGTCGATTTTGCGTGAAATTGGAACAAATTTTAAGAAAAAATTATATGTTTCACACGGCAGAAAAGCAGATTTAATGCCTTGGCTGAAACCAGCCACGGCATTAAATCTTGTGTTTTTCTGTCTAATAAAACAAATAACTATTCATTAGCTGTATCGCCTATAATCATTACTATGAATGAATGAAGTCTATGAATAGAGTTGAAAGATTGATACCTATAAACAGTGGAATTGGAATGATAACATTATGCCTTATTATTGATTTACTATATTCAACATAGTATTTGAGACAAGGTAGAGTTAGTAATGTATCAAAATGTCCACAAAGAGCAAGAACGTGAAAAAAAGTTGTGAAATCGAATCTTCATAAAACTCTGGAATTCAAAATATACATACCAAAAGAATAACTGCTATCAAACGACATAAAGGAAGTTTATTGAATTTTCCAGAATCCCTAAATAAGATCTATGAGATAATCTGATGGCATATCAAAAAGATTACATTGAATACCAGTATTCTTTTCATTTATTCAATATGAATTATTTATTTGATATCAATGTTCTAATCAATAGCAAGGATAAATTATCATACCTCCAACTGTTATGATGGATTCATGCAAGCATAAATAGCTGATTTTGTCGATATTATCATACTAGGGGTCTAGCGGGATTACAGAGATATAGGGTGTGAAAAATAGAAATTTTTAATCTTATAAGACTTTTTTTGTTGAAACTATATTCATATATTTGTCAAAACGGCTTACATGTCCCTATATCAACTTTTTTTCAATTGATATTTGAATGAAACGAAAACATGGTGGTTAGAATATACTGTCAGTAGGTAGTAAATGAAAAGCTATAAGACAGGGATATTTGAGTCATTTAGACCAATAATGAATATTATGTTTCAACACAAAATATTCCGAGAATAATTTGGTTTGCGCAGGCGCCAAATCTGTGAAATGGATGTTTATGGTTGAAAAAAATCTTGAATGATGAATATATGGAAAGATATAAGATCTATTGACAATGAAAGAAAGTAATAGATCAATGAAAAGGCGGAGTGCATCAATCCGCTTTCACTCTATGGAATATCGAAGAACATTATAATCGATCTTGCAAAACAAAATGGCTTCCGCTAACTCGATTTTTTTCATTGTTCTATATCACTATATCACTCAATGCTCGACCCCATGTATGTTGCTGCGAAATATCTTCTACCTAAACATACCTTGTTGAGTATATTTTCTATGTTCAGTTCAGTTTTCCCTTCTTATACATCATCAGAAGAAAAAATGCCGGCTATGGAACGACGCTGTTTACGTATAACAAGCACTACGCTGGTAAAACATTCAACACAGGCGTATATCAGTATCTCCTTTTCGACGCTATGAATGCATAAATAGATGAATTTATCTAACTAAACATATCTCAAATTGTTACTTACGTTCTAACAGAGATGTTCTGAATATTAGGAAACAAGCGAAACACATCAAATCCTTGCAAATGTCTAAAGATTTCCTCCGCAGTTCTCACAGCACACAACTTTCGACAGAAAAATCGAATAATGGCTGTTGGCGGTTAGCGTTGGCCGTCGGCGGACCGGACACTCGGACAGGCTCGGGGCGTTTGGGCATCGATCGTCATGGATCGCCCGTTCCCGAACAGTGTTGCCAGTATGTTCTGCTTTCATTAGAACTTGCGAATTCTTGTGACTTCAAAATATTACATATTCATATCGTCCACAGTTCTCGCGATATAATATGTATCGTTAGAACTCGCATTATCCTCAGATTCGAAGTACATGAACAGAAATAGGTAGATGATTATGTTATAAAAAATAAACAATTACATATTTTTATATATTTGCTATCACCTGAGAGCTCCTATAAGTATATTGATCTGACCAGTGAATGAATCGATAATTTACATTTCCTTCTATTTCAATCGCTCTGAAGATACTTACGATTTAATCCGAAAATGATGCGATTTCCAACGATGAATATTCCCCCAAACTAAAACTGTGGAAGATATTGAATACAAAAAAAATTTCCTTTATCTGATATGGTTGATGATACCTATATGTAAAAATTTTCTATTTCAATTAACTACGAATATTGATTGACCATAACTTTTTACTGAAATGTTCGAATGTTATAAAAAATAATAATAAATAAATAATACATATTTATGTTTATGTCACTTTTATAATTATCTATGTTTATGTTATATATAATGTTCTTTTTCTTCTTTTAATATCCACACACAAGCAGCAGAAACTGCTTCTGTGGTATTATTTTAATCACAATCTGTAGCATTTTACTGTGAATAAATTATTATTATTATTATTATTATTATTAATAGGTACCATATGGAGCGAGTATTGGGGGTTTGATATATATATATACTCACGGGAAGATACATGAATTATTAAATGTCAATGATTTTCATCATCTAGTTAATTTGGTTGACTTTATAATCGTAGATTTTTAACCATGATTGGAAGAAATAATAAAACCGAAACAAAAAATAAATCTACCCAACCCCATTACATGCAATGTGCCAGGTCTGTGAACGACTTTATAAGTACCTACAAATATGATAGATATATATCTTCAATAACAAAACACAACCACGCAAATTGAAAATATTAATATGTTAGATTAGCAATCTTGTCCTTTATATTTCATATGTGTTGAGTTATACACATTGAATTTTCTATTTCACCATTTCTGTTTCATGAGTAGGTCGTCTCAACCATTTTCATGCTGAAGGGGAAACCTGTTTGAAATTTTGTAAAAATAAAGTATTTAAAATTTTCATCAAAACTACTTTCGAAAGTCGAAATTGTCCAATAATTCAACTATGAGTATCAGACTATCGCCCAGTATCAAATTTGGTCAGATACTGGCAACACTGTGACCGAAAGTTGCAAGAATTCAGGTCCATATGAGTGTGTTTATACGTCCATGAATACAAGCATCGCGATTGAGATCCACCAATTAGAACTATTAATATTGCGCTTGCGTTTTACGAACATGTTACGAATAATTGTGTCTGACATTCGTCCGATAAATATTAACAATATTCTAAGTCAAATACTCCAAATATCTTTGACCGGGCACCCAGTAGTTGGTGAGCACTGTTGCCATGTTTTCTCCTTCAATTGAATTCTCCATCTCCAAAAATTTACTGATACGAACCTACCGCCAAAACGAAAATGGTTGTGATTGGTGAATTAGAATAGCGATGCTTGTACTCATGTGGATTTGAATTCTTGCCCGAAAGTTCTGTAGTCTTCGATTAACGTTTTTTGTTGTCGAGCCTGTCGAGGCTTGTGTCGAGGCACCAATTCCATGCTTTCGAGTCGATAACAATCGATGGTAGCAATGATCTAATAATATATCTCTACGTTGTCAACCGATGGCAACGAGTACATTAGTATAGAAGATGGCAAGTTCCCTATACAGCAAATGTAATCCTGTCAACTGACGTCACATCGACCACATCGTTGCTTCCTTGTATGTTTATACATGAGATGAACAGGGATGATTCTGTGATTTGTCTCTTTTCTCTCACAAAACCCAGCATGGGCCTGAAGCATCGCGCTGACGTCATCAACAAGATTATGAAATAGGCGAATCTGGCCTTTCTTGACCTTTTAATAGTTAGGTATTATAATCACATAAAAAATTGATAATCGTTGGCGAATGAATTCGATTGAATGGGTGAATTTTCGTCGCTTGCAGAGTTGCCACTGGCAAAGTTGCTTCTAAAAATGATCGGTTAAAAAATATCTAGATCATGATATTTCAAATTTCAAGAAAATATGGAAGACGAAACGATCTTAAATATCGATTATATTTTGAATTAAGTGAATAGGGAATAGGCCACCGTTTCGAATTATCCTTTGTTAACCTCCAGTTCTTCAACGATTTGATGAGAATAATATGTGGTTCGATAAAATAATACACTCGTTACGAATGGGAATCAAAAAATTGTTGTTGAACGATGTTGAATTCACATCTTTGTTTCTCCTGACCAAATATGTGATCTAATTTGGTGACAAGATCACGTTGAAGAATTATTATTTATGATAAAACTTTCACGCAACAACTGTGATGAAATAGTTGACAGAATCACGATGAAATAACATTGATTCGATTAACGTTTGTTCACCGTCAGTAATTCAACGCTACGATGAAGAATAGTTTTACAATAATTATTGAAACACGTTGATGAATGACGGCTGAAACACGTTGTTGGAAAACGTCTACTTCAAGGTTGATGTTCACCAACTGAGATAAAATGGTGACAAAATCACGTTGAAAAAACATTGATTTCAAGAGTTCAACTGACGTTTCTCATAAACGTTTGTTCACTATCAGTAATAAAACGCTTCGATGAAAAATAATTCAACAATAATTATTAAAAACACGTTGATGAATGACGGTTGGAACACGTTGTTGAAAAACGTCTACTTCAAGGTTGATGTTCACCAACTGTAATAAAATGGTGACGAAATCACGTTAGAAAAACATTGATTTCAAGAGTTTAACTGAAGTTTCTCATAAACGTTTGTTCACCGTCAGTAATTCAATACTTCGATGGGAATTAGTTTTACAATAATTATAAAAACACGTTGATGAATGACGGTTGAAACACGTTGTTGGAAAACGTCTACTTCAAGGTTGATGTTCACCAACTGTGATGAAATAGTGACAAAATCACGTTAAAAAAACATTGATTTCAAGAGTTCAACTGACGTTTCTCATAAACGTTTGTTCACCGTCAGTAATTCAACGCTTCGATGAAAAACAGTTTTACAATAATTATTAAAATACGTTGATGAATGTCGATTGAAACATGTTGTTAAAAAACGTCTACTTCAAGGTTGATGTCCACCAACTGTGATAAAATGGTGAAAAAATCACGTTGGAAAAACATTGATTTCAACAGTTTAACTGACGTTACTCATAAACGTTTGTTCACCGTCAGTAATTCAACACTTCGATGAAAAATAGTTTCACAATAATTATCAAAACACGTTGATGAATGACGGTTGAAACACGTTGTTGAAAAACGTCTACTTCAAGGTTGATGTTCACCAACTGTGATAAAATGGTGACAAAAAAACGTTGAAAAAACATTGATTTCCAGAGTTCAACCGACGTTTTTCATAAACGTTTGTTCACCGTCAGTAATTCAACGATTCGATGAAAAATAGTTTTACCATTATTATTAAAACACGTTGATGAATGTCATTTGAAACACGTTGTTGAAAAACGTCTACTTCAAGGTTGATGTTCACCATCTGTGATGAAAAGGTGACAAAATCACGTTGAAAAAACATTGATTTCAAGAGTTCAACTGACGTTTCTCATAAACGTTTGTTCACCGTCAGTAATTCAACTTTTCGATGAAAAATAGTTTTACAATGATTATTAAACCACGTTAATGAATGACGGTTGAAACACGTTGTTGTAAAACGTCTATTTCAAGGTTGATGTTCACCAACTGTGATAACATGGTCACAGAATCACGTTGAAAAAACATTGATTTTGAGAATTTAACTGACGTTTCTCATGAACGTTTGTTCATTGTCAGTAATTCCACGCTTCGATGGAAAATAGTTTTACAATAATTATTAAAACATGTTGATGAATGACGGTTGGAACACGTTGTTGGAAAACGTCTACTTCGAAGCTGAAGTTCACCAACTGTGATAAAATGGAGACAGAATCACGTTAGAAAAACATTGATTTCGAGAATTTAACTGACGTTTCTCATAAACGTTCGTTTAATGTTAGTAATTCAACGCTTCGATGAAGAATAGTTTAACAATAATTATTAAAACACGTTAATGAATGACGGTTGGAACACGTTGTTGAAAAACGTCTACTTCAAGGTTGATGTCCACGAACTGTGATAAAATGGTGAAAAAATCTCGTTGGAAAAACATTGATTTCAACAGTTTAACTGACGTTTCTCATGAACGTTTGTTCACCTTCAGTAATTGAACACTTCGATGGAAAATAGTTTAACAATAATTATTAAAACATGTTGATGAATGACGGTTGGAACACGTTGTTGAAAAACGTCTACTTCAAGGTTGATGTTCACCAACTGTGATAAAATGGTGACAGAATCACGTTGGAAAAACATTGATTTTGAGAATTTAACTGACGTTTCTCATAAACGTTTGTTCAATGTCAGTTATTCAACGCTTCGATGAAAAATAGTTTAACAATAATCATTAAAACACGTTAATGAATGACGGTTGGAACACGTTGTTGAAAAACGTCTACTTCAAGGTTTATGTTCACCAACTGTGATACAATGGTGACAAAATCACGTTGGCAAAACATTGATTTCAAGAGTTCAACTGACGTTTCTCATAAACGTTTTTTCACCGTCAGTAATTCAACACTCCGATGAAAAATAGTTTTACAATAATTATTAAAACACGTTGATGAATGACGGCTGGAACACGTTGTCGAAAAACGTCTACTTCCCGTTTTATCTCCATCAACTGGGAGAAAATGGTGCTAGAATCGCGTTTAATAAACGGTTGTTCCTGTAGATGAATGAAACGTTTCGAGTTGACGTTTCAAAAACATACTAATTCACAGATCGTTGAAAAATTGCGTTATTATTACGTGTATTAGACGATTAGTTTAAACGTTGAAGTTTTCAACTAAAATTCAACGGTGAACTTTTCAACCAAAAACGTTTATTCAACTAGTACTACGTGAATAAAACGTTGAAAAAACGAACGTGTGCCCATTGGGCAGGTAACTGTTCTTCCGTTATACATACGAGCGACTGAATTGAACTGAAGGTTGAATGGATAGACTAAACAATGATCGTATCTGGGGTTGTATTCGATTATATCGTGATGATGTTCATATAGTTATACTAACCAGGTAACTGTTCTCCAGTTATACATAAGAGCGACTGAACTGAACAGAAGGATGAATGGATAGACTGAACAATCATCGTATCTGGGTTGTATTCGATTATTTCGTAATGATTATTATATTTTATGTCTAACCAGGTAACTGTTCTTTCGTTATACATACTAGCAACCGAATCGAACATAAGGTTGAATGGATTGATTGAACAATCATTGTATCTGGGTTGTCTCCGATTATATCGTTATGTTGTATATTTAACTACACCTACCATGTAACGGTTCTTTCGTTACACATACGAGCGTCTGAATCGAACATAAGGTTGGATGGTTAGACGGAACGATAATTGTAACTAAGTTGTATTCGATTATATCGTGATGACGTTCATATAGAAATACTCACCAGGTTACTGTTCTTTCGTTATACATACGAGCAACCGAATCGAACAGAAGGTTGAATGGATAGTATCTGGGTTGTATTCGATTATGATGTTATGCTGTGTATATAGTTATACACATAAGGTGACGGTATTCCCGTTTCACATACGAGCGACCGAAACGAACAGAAAGTTGAATGGATAGACTGAACAATCAATGTATCTGGGTGGTATCCGATTATATCGCAATACTGTATATATAGTGATACTTACCAGGTGACGATACTTCCGTTACACATACTAGCGACTGAATCGAACAGAATGTTGAATGGTTAGACGAAACGATAATTGTATCTGAGTTGTATTCGATGATATCGTGATGATGTTTATATAGCAATACTCACCAGGTAACTGTTCTTCCGTTTTACATACAGGCGACCGAATCGAGCAGAAGGTTGAATTCAGTATAGATTGAACAATCATCGTATCTGGGTTGTATTCGATTATGTTTATATAGTTATACTCACCAGGTAACTGTTCTTCCGTTATACATACGAGCGACTGAATTGAACAGAAGGTTGAATGGATAGTATATGGGTTGTATTCGATTATGATGTTATGCTGTGTATATAGTTATACACACTAGGAGACGGTTTTCCCGTTTCACATACGAGCGACCGAAACGAAAAGAAAGTTGAATGGATAGACTGAACAATCAATGTATCTGGGTGGTATCCGATTATATCGCAATACTGTATATATAGTGATACTTACCAGGTGACGATACTTCCGTTACACATACTAGCGACTGAATCGAACAGAATGTTAATGGTTAGACGAAACGATAATTGTATCTGAGTTGTATTCGATGATATCCTGATGATGTTTATATAGCAATACTCACCAGGTAACTGTCCTTCCGTTTTACATACAAGCAACCGAATCGAGCAGAAGGTTAAATGGATAGATTGAACAATCATCGTATCTGAGTTGTATTCGATTATGTTTATATAGATATACTCACCAGGTACCTGTTCTTCCGATATACATACGAGCAACCGAATTGAACATAAGGTTGAATGGATAGATTGAACAATCTTCGTATCTGAGTTGTATTCGATAATGTTTATATAGTTATACTCACCAGGTAACTGTTCTTCCGTTATACATACGAGCGACTGAATTGAACTGAAGGTTGAATGGATAGACTAAACAATGATCGTATCTGGGGTTGTATTCGATTATATCGTGATGATGTTCATATAGTTATACTCACCAGGTAACTGTTCTCCAGTTATACATAAGAGCGACTGAACTGAACAGAAGGATGAATGGATAGACTGAACAATCATCGTATCTGGGTTGTATTCGATTATTTCGTGATGATTATTATATATTATGTCTAACCAGGTAACGGTTCTTTCGTTACACATACGAGCGTCTGAATCGAACATAAGGTTGGATGGTTAGACGGAACGATAATTGTAACTAAGTTGTATTCGATTATATCGTGATGACGTTCATATAGAAATACTCACCAGGTTACTGTTCTTTCGTTATACATACGAGCAACCGAATCGAACAGAAGGTTGAATTGATAGTATCTGGGTTGTATTCGATTATGATGTTATGCTGTGTATATAGTTATACACATAAGGTGACGGTATTCCCGTTTCACATACGAGCGACCGAAACGAACAGAAAGTTGAATGGATAGACTGAACAATCAATGTATCTGGGTGGTATCCGATTATATCGCAATACTGTATATATAGTGATACTTACCAGGTGACGATACTTCCGTTACACATACTAGCGACTGAATCGAACAGAATGTTGAATGGTTAGACGAAACGATAATTGTATCTGAGTTGTATTCGATGATATCGTGATGATGTTTATATAGCAATACTCACCAGGTAACTGTCCTTCCGTTTTACATACAAGCGACCGAATCGAGCGGAAGGTTAAATGGATAGATTGAACGATCATCGTATCTGAGTTGTTTTCGATTATGTTTATATATACTCACCAGGTACCTGTTCTTCCGATATACATACGAGCAACCGAATCGAACATAAAGTTGAATGGATAGATTGAACAATCATCGTATCTGAGTTGTATTCGATTATGTTTATATAGTTATACTCTGAAGTATTCGAAAAAGTTCCAAGGGGGCTCCCTTTGATGCTTTTTATTTATTCGATTTCGGTTTTTTTGATTGGAGAAATGGATTCTATGAAAAAAAAACAAGCAGATTGGTATGATCAAAGTTGAAAATCGGTCCATCCGTTCGGAAGTTAAGGCGATCTGAAGAATTCGAAAAAGTTCCAAGGGGATCCCCTTTGATGCAATTTTTCTTTTCGATTTCGGTTTTTCCGATTGGAGAAATGGATTCTATGAAAAAAAACAAGCAGATTGGTATGATCGAAGTTGAAAATCGGTCCATCCGTTCGGAAGTTAAGGCGATCTGAAGAATTCAGAAAAGTTCCAAGGGGACCCCCTTTGATGCAATTTTTTTTTCGATTTTGGATTTTTCGATTGGAGAAATGGATTCTATGAAAAAAAAAACAAGCAGATTGGTATGATCAAAGTTGAAAATCGGTCCATCCGTTCGGAAGTTAAGGCGATTTGAAGAATTCGAAAAAGTTCCTAGGGGACCCCCTTTGATGAAATTTTTTTTCAGATTTCGGTTTTTTCGATTGGAGAAATGAATTCTATGAAAAAAACAAGCAGTTTGGTATGATCGAAGTTGAAAATCGGTCCATCCGTTCGGAAGTTGAGGCGATCTGAAGAATTCGAAAAAGTTCCAAGGGGACACCCTTTGATGCAATTTTTTTTTCGATTTCGGTTTTTTCTATTGAAGAAATGGATTCTATGAAAAAACAAGCAAATTGGTATGCGCGAAATTGAAAATCGGTCGATCCGTTCGGAAGTTGAGGCGGTCTGAAGAATTCGAAAAAGTTCCAAGGTGGCTCCCTTTGATGCATTTTTTTTTCGATTTCGGTTTTTTCGATTGGAGAAATGGATTCTATGAAAAAAAACAAGCAGATTGGTATGATCGAAGTTGAAAATCGGTCCATCCGTTCGGAAGTTAAGGCGATCTGGAGAATTCGAAAAAGTTCCAAGGGGACACCCTTTGATGCAATTTTTTTTTCGATTTCGGTTTCTTCTATTGAAGAAATGGATTCTATGAAAAAACAAGCAAATTGGTATGCGCGAAATTGAAAATCGGTCGATCCGTTCGGAAGTTGAGGCGGTCTGAAGAATTCGAAAAAGTTCCAAGGTGGCCCCCTTTGATGCATTTTTTTTTCGATTTCGGTTTTTTTGATTGGAGAAATGGATTCTATAAAAAAAAACAAGCAGATTGGTATGATCGAAGTTGAAAATCGGTCCATCCGTTCGGATGTTAAGGCGATCTGAAGAATTCGAAAAAGTTCCAAGGGGGCCCCCTTTGATGCATTTTTTTTTCGATTTCGGTTTTTTCGATTGGAGAAATGGATTCTATGAAAAAAACAAGCAGATTGGTATGATCGAAGTTGAAAATCGGTCCATACGTTCGAAAGTTAAGGCAATCTGAAGAATTCGAAAAAGTTCCAAGGGGGCCCCCTTTGATGCATTTTTTTTTTTCGATTTCGGTTTTTTTGATCGGAGAAATAGATTCTATGAAAAAAAAAGCAGGTATGATCGAAGTTGAAAATCGGTCCATCCGTTCGGAAGTTAAGTCGATCTGAAGAATTCGAAAAAGTTCCAAGGGGGCCCCCTTTGATGCATTTTTTTTTCGATTTCTGTTTTTTTGATTGGAGAAATGGATTCTATGAAAAAAAACAAGCAGATTCGCATGATCGAAGTTGAAAATCGGTCCATCCGTTCGGAAGTTAAGAAGATCTGAAGAATTCGAAAAAGTTCCAAGGGGGCTCCCTTTGATGCTTTTTATTTTTTCGATTTTGGTTTTTTTGATTGGAGAAATGGATTCTATGAAAAAAAACAAGCAGATTGGTATTATCGAAGTTGAAAATCGGTCCATCCGTTCGGAAGTTAAGTCGATCTGAAGAATTCGAAAAAGTTCCAAGGGGGCCCCCTTTGATGCATTTTTTTTTTAGATTTCGGTTCTTTCGGTTGCAGAAATGGATTCTATGAAAAAAAACAAGCAGATTCGTATGATCGAAGTTGAAAATCGGTCCATCCGTTCGGAAGTTAAGGCGATCTGAAGAATTCGAAAAAGTTCCAAGGGGGCTCCCTTTGATGCTTTTTATTTTTTCGATTTTGGTTTTTTTGATCGGAGAAATGAATTCTATGAAAGGAAACAAGCAGATTGGTATGATCAAAGTTGAAAATCGGTCCATCCGTTCGGAAGTTAGGCGATCTGAAGAATTCGAAAAAGTTCCAAAGGGGCCCCCTTTGATGCATTTTTTTTTTCGATTTCGGTTTTTTCGATTGGAGAAATGGATTCTATAAAAAAAAAACAGATTGGTATGATCGAAGTTGAAAATCGGTCCATCCGTTCGGAAGTTAAGGCGATATGAAGAATTCGAAAAAGTTCCAAGGGGGCCCTCTTTGATGCATTTTTTTTTTCGATTTCGGTTTTTCTGATCGGAGAAATGGATTCTATGAAAAAAACAAGCAGATTGGTATGATAGAAGTTGAAAATCGGTCCATACGTTCGAAAGTTAAGGCGATCTGAAGAATTCGAAAAAGTTCCAAGGGGCCCCCTTTGATGCTTTCTTTTTTTCGATTTCGGTTTTTTCGATTGAAGAAATGGATTCTATGAAAAAAAACAAGCAGTTTGGTATGATCGAAGTTGAAAATCGGTCCATCCGTTCGGAAGTTAAGTCGATCTGAAGAATTCGAAAAAGTTCCAAGGGGGCCCCCTTTGGTGCATTTTGTTTTCGATTTCGGTTTTTTCGATTGGAGAAATGGATTCTATGAAAAAATACAAGCAGATTGGTATGATCGAAGTTGGAAATCGGTCCATCCGTTCGGAAGTTAAGGCGATCTGAAGAATTCGAAAAAGTTCCAAGGGGACCCACTTTGATGCAATTTTTTTTTCCGATTTCGGTTTTTTCGATTGAAGAAAAGGATTCTATGAAAAAAAAACAAGCAAATTGGTATGCGCGAAATTGAAAATCGGTCCATCCGTTCGGAAGTTAAGGCGATCTGAAGAATTCGAAAAAATTCCAAGAAGGCCCACTTTGATGCATTTTTTCTTTCGATTTCGGTTTTTTCGATTGGAGAAATGGATTCTATGAAAGAAAACAAGCAGATTGGTATGATCGAAGTTGAAAATCGGTCCATCCGTTCGGAAGTTAAGGCGATCTGAAGAATTCGAAAAAGTTCCAAGGGGGCCCCCTTTGATGCATTTTTTTTTCGATTTCGGTTTTTTCAATTGGAGAAATGGATTCTATGAAAAAAAACAAGCAGATTGGTATGATCGAAGTTGAAAATCGGTCCATCCGTTCGGAAGTTAAGGCGATCTGAAGAATTCGAAAAAGTTCCAAGGGGGCCCCCTTGATGCATTTTTTTTATCGATTTCGGTTTTTTCGATTGGAGAAATGGATTCTATGAAAAAAAACAAGCATATTGGTATGATCGAAGTTGAAAATCGGTTCATCCGTTCGGAAGTTAAGACGATCTGAAGAATTCGAAAAAGTTTCAAGAGGGCCCCCTTTGATGCATTTTTTTTTCGATTTCGGTTTTTTCGATTGGAGAAATGGATTTTATAAAAAAACAAGCAGATTGGTATGATCGAAGTTGAAAATCGGTCCATCCGTTCGGAAGTTAAGGCGATCTGAAGAATTCGAAAAAGTTCCAAGGGGGCCCCCTTTGATGCATTTTTTTTTCATTTCGGTTTTTTCGATTGGAGAAATGGACTCTATGAAAAAAAACAAGCAGATTGGTATGATCGAAGTTGAAAATCGGTCCATCCGTTCGGAAGTTGAGGCGATCTGAAGAATTCGAAAAAGTTTCAAGGGACCCTTTGATGAATTTTTTTTTCAGATTTCGGTTTTTTCGATTGGGGAAATGGATTCTATGAAAAAAAAACAAGCAGATTGGTATGATCGAAGTTGAAAATCGGTCCATCCGTTCGGAAGTTAAGGCGATCTGAAGAATTCGAAAAAGTTCCAAGGGGGCCCCCTTTGGTGAATTTTTTTTTTCGATTTCGGTTTTTTCGATTAGAGAAATGGATTCTATCAAAGAAAACAAGCAGATTGGTATGATCAAAGTTGAAAATCGGTCCATCCGTTCGGAAGTTAGGCGATCTGAAGAATTCGAAAAAGTTCCAAAGGGGCCCCCTTTGATGCATTTTTTTTTTTTCGATTTCGGTTTTTTCGATTGGAGAAATGGATTCTATAAAAAAAAAACAGATTGGTATGATCGAAGTTGAAAATCGGTCCATCCGTTCGGAAGTTAAGGCGATCTGAAGAATTCGAAAAAGTTCCAAGGAGGCCCCCTTTGATGCATTTTTTTTTTTCGATTTCGGTTTTTCTGATCGGAGAAATGGATTCTATGAAAAAAACAAGCAGACTGGTATGATAGAAGTTGAAAATCGGTCCATACGTTCGAAAATTAAGGCGATCTGAAGAATTCGAAAAAGTTCCAAGGGGCCCCCTTTGATGCTTTCTTTTTTTCGATTTCGGTTTTTTTGATTGGAGAAATGGATTCTATGAAAAAAAACAAGCAGTTTGGTATGATCGAAGTTGAAAATCGGTCCATCCGTTCGGAAGTTAAGTCGATCTGAAGAATTCGAAAAAGTTCCAAGGGGGCCCCCTTTGGTGCATTTTGTTTTCGATTTCGGTTTTTTCGATTGGAGAAATGGATTCTATGAAAAAATACAAGCAGATTGGTATGATCGAAGTTGGAAATCGGTCCATCCGTTCGGAAGTTAAGGCGATCTGAAGAATTCGAAAAAGTTCCTAGGGGACCCACTTTGATGCAATTTTTTTTTTTCGATTTTGGTTTTTTCGATTGAAGAAAAGGATTCTATAAAAAAAAACAAGCAGATTAGTATGATCGAAGTTGAAAATCGGTCCATCCGTTCGGAAGTTACGGCGATCTGAAGAATTCGAAAAAGTTCCAAGGGGGCCCCCTTCGATGCACTTTTTTTTCGATTTCGTTTTTTACGATTGGAGAAATGGATTCTATGAAAAAACGTGTAACGAATTCTTCAGATCGCCTTCTTCCGATCGCCTGTTCTTCCGTTTTACATAAAAGCGACCGAATCGAGCAGAAGGTTAAATGGATAGATTGAAAATTCATCGTATCTGGGTTGTATTCGATAAGGTTTATATAGTTATACTCACCAGGTAAATGTTCTTCCGTTATACATACGAGCGATTGAATTGAACAGAAGGTTGAATGGATAGACTAAAAAATAATCGTATCTGGGGTTGTATTCGATTATATCTTGATGATGTTCATATAGTTATACTCACCAGGAAACTGTTCTCCAGTTATACATAAGAGCGACTGAACTGAACAGAAAGTTGAATGGATAGACTGAACAATCAATGTATCTGGGTGGTATCTGATTATATCGCAATACTGTATATATAGTGATACTCACCAGGTGACGGTACTTCCGTTACACATACTAGCGACTGAATCGAACAGAAGGTTGAATGGTTAGACGAAACGATAATTGTATCTGAGTTGTATCCGATGATATCGTGATGATGTTTATATAGCAATAATAACCAGGTAACTATTCTTCCGTTTCACATACAAGCGACCGAATCGAGCAGAAGGTTAAATGTATAGATTGAACAATCATCGTATCTGGGTTGTATTTGATTATGTTTATATAGTTTTACTCACCAGGTACCTGTTCTTCCGTTATACATACGAGCGACTGAATTGAACAGAAGGTTGAATGGATAGACTAAACAATAATCGTATCTGGGGTTGTTTTCGATTATATCTTGATGATGTTCATATAGTTATACTCACCAGGAAACTTTTCTCCAGTTATACATAGGAGCGACTGAACTGAACAGAAAGTTGAATGGATAGACTGAACAATCAATGCATCTGGGTGGTATCCGATTATATCGCAATAATGTATATATAGTGATACTCACCAGGTGACGGTACTTCCGTTACACATACTAGCGACTGAATCGAACAGAAGGTTGAATGGTTAGACGAAATGATAATTGTATCTCTGAGTTGTATTCGATGATATCGTGATAAAGTTCATATAGAAATACTCACCAGATTACTGTTCTTTCGTTATACATACGAGCATTCGAATCGAACAGAAGGTTGAATGGATAGTATCTGGGTTGTATTCGATTATGATGTTATGCTGTGTATATAGTTATACACACTAGGTGACGGTATTCCCGTTTTACATACGAGCGACCGAAACGAACAGAAAGTTGAATGGATAGACTGAACAATCAATGTATCTGGTTGGTATCCGATTATATCGCAATACTGTATATATAGTGATACTTACCAGGTGACGGTTCTTCCGTTACACATACTAGCGACTGAATCGAACAGAAGGTTAAATGGTTAGACGAAGCGATAATTGTATCTGAGTTGTATTCGATGATATCGTGATGATGTTAATATAGCAATATTCACCAGGTAACTGTTCTTTCGTTTTACATACAAGCGACCGAATCGAGCAGAAGGTTAAATGTATAGATTGAACAATCATCGTATCTGGGTTGTATTTGATAATGTTTATATAGTTATACTCACCAGGTACATGTTCTTCCGTTATACAAACGAGCGACTGAATTGAACAGAAAGTTGAATGGATAGACTAAACAATGATCGTATCTGGGGTTGTATTCGATTATATCGTGATGATGTTTATATAGTTATACTCACCAGGTAACTGTTCTCCAGTTATACATGAGAGCGACTGAACTGAACAGGAGGTTGAATGGATAGACTGATCAATCATTGTATCTGGGTTGTATTCGATTATATCGTGATGATTATCATATAGTATGTCTAACCAGGTAACAGTTCTTCTGTTACACATACGAGCAACCGAATCGAACATAAGGTTGAATGGATAGATTGAACAATCATTGTATCTGGGTTGTCTCCGATTATATCGTTATGCTGTATATCTAGTTACACCTACCATGTAACGGTTCTTTCGTTACACATACGAGCGTCTGAATCGAACATAAGGTTGGATGATTAGACGGAACAATAATTGTAACTGAGTTGTATTCGATCATATCGTGGTGATGTTTATATAGTAATACTCACCAGGTGACTGTTCTTGCGTTATACATACGAGCGACCCAATCGAACAGAAGTTTGGATAAATAGACGGAATGATCATTGTATCTGAGTTGTATTCGATTATATCGTGATGACGTTCATATAGAAATACTCACCAGGTTACTGTTTTTTCTTTATACATACGAGCAACCGAATCGAACAGAAGGTTGAATGGATAGTATCTGGGTTGTATTCGATTATGATGTTATGCTGTGTATATAGGTATACACATTAGGTGACGGTATTCCCGTTTTAAATACGAGCGACCGAAACGAACAGAAAGTTGAATGGATAGACTGAACAATCAATGTATCTGGATGGTATCCGATTATATCGCAATACTGTATATATAGTGATACTTACCAGGTGACGGTACTTCCGTTGCACATACTAGCGACTGAATCGAACTTAAGGTTAAATGGTAAGACGAAACGATAATTGTATCTGAGTTGTATTCGATGATATCGTGATGATGTTTATATAGCAATACATACCAGGTAACTGTTCTTCCGTTTTACATACAAGCGACCGAATCGAGCAGAAGGTTAAATTTAGTATGGATTGAACAATCATCGTATCTGGGTTGTATTCGATTATGTTTATATAGTTATACTCACCAGGTAACTGTTCTTCCGTTATACATACTAGCGACTGAATCGAACAGAATGTTGAATGGTTAGACGAAACGATAATTGTATCTGAGTTGTATTCGATGATATCGTGATGATGTTTATATAGCAATACTCACCAGGTAACTGTCCTTCAGTTTTACATACAAGTGACCGAATCGAGCAGAAGGTTAAATGGATAGATTGAACAATCATCGTATCTGAGTTGTATTCGATTATGTTTATATAGTTATACTCACCAAGTAAATGTTCTTCCGTTATACATACGAGCGACTGAATTGAACAAAAGGTTGAATGGATAGACTAAACAATGATCGTATCTGGGGTTGTATTCGATTATATCGTGATGATTATTATATATTATGTCTAACCAGGTAACAGTTCTTCCGTTATACATACGAGCAACCGAATCGAACATGAGGTTGGATGGATAGATTGAACAATCATTGTATCTGGGTTGTCTCCGATTATATTGTTATGCTGTATATTTAGTTACACCTACCATGTAACGGTTCTTCCGTTACACATACGAGCGTCTGAATCGAACATAAGGTTGGATGGTTAGACGGAACGATAATTGTAACTGAGTTGTATTCGATTATATCGTGGGAATGTTTATATAGTAATACTAACCAGGTGACTGTTCTTGCGTTATACGTACGAGCAACCCAATCGAACAGAATGTTGGATGGACAGACGGAATGATCATTGTATCTGAGTTGTATTCGATTATATCGTGATGACGTTCATATAGAAATACTCACCAGGTTACTGTTCTTTCGTTATACATACGAGCAACCGAATCGAACAGAAGGTTGAATGGATAGTATCTGGGTTGTTTTCGATTATGATGTTATGCTGTGTATATAGTTATGCACATAAGGTGACGGTATTCCCGTTTTACATACGAGCGATCGAAACGAACAGAAAGTTGAATGGATAGACTGAACAATCAATGTATCTGGGTGGTATCCGATTATATCGTAATACTGTATATATAGTGATACTTACCAGGTGACGGTACTTCCGTTACACATACTAGCGACTGAATCGAACAGAAGATTAAATGGTTATACGAAACGATAATTGTATCTCTGAGTTGTATTCGATGATATCGTGATTATGTTTATATAGCAATACTCACCAGGTAACTGTTCTTCCGTTTTACATACAAGCGACCGAATCGAGCAGAAGCTTAAATTTAGTATAGATTGAACAATCATCGTATCTGGGTTGTATTCGATAATGTTTATAAAGTTATACTCACCAGGTAACTGTTCTTCCGTTATACATACGAGCGACTGAATTGAACAGAAGGTTGAATGGATAGACTAAACAATAATCGTATCTGGGGTTGTATTCAATTATATCTTGATAATGTTCATATAGTTATACTCACCAGAAAAATGTTCTCCAGTTATACATAAGAGCGACTGAACTGAACAGAAGGTTGAATGGATAGACTGAACATTCATCGTATCTGGGTTGTATTTGATTATATCGTGATTATTATCATATAGTATGTCTAACCAGGTAACAGTTCTTCCGTTATACATACGAGCAACCGAATCGAACATAAGGTTGGATGGATAAATTGAACAATCATTGTATCTGGGTTGTCTCCGATTATATCGTTATGCTGTATATTTAGTAACACCTACCAGGTAACGGTTCTTTCGTTACACATACGAGCGTCTGAATCGAACATAAGGTTGGATGGTTAGACGGAACGATAATTGTAACTGAGTTGTATTCGATTATATCGTGGTGATGTTCATATAGTAATACTCACCAGGTGACTGTTCTTGCGTTATACATACGAACGACTCAATCGAACAGAAGGTTGGATGGATAGACGGAATGATCATTGTATCTGAGTTGTATTCGATTATATCGTGATGACGCTCATATAGAAATACTCACCAGGTTACTTTTCTTCCGTTATACATAAGAGCAGACGAATCGAACAGAAGGTTGAATGGATAGTATCTGGGTTGTTTTCGATTATGATGTTATGCTGTGTATATAGTTATGCACATAAGGTGACGGTATTCCCGTTTCACATACGAGCGACCGAAACGAACAGAAAGTTGAATGGATAGACTGAACAATCAATGTATCTGGGTGGTATCCGATTATATCGCAATTCTGTATATATAGTGATACTCACCAGGTGACGGTACTTCCGTTACACATACTAGCGACTGAATCGAACAGAAGGTTAAATGGTTAGACGAAACGATAATTGTATCTCTGAGTTGTATTCGATGATATCGTGATGATGTTTATATAGCAATACTCACCAGGTAACTGTTCTTCCGTTTTACATACAAGCGACCGAATCGAGCAGAAGCTTAAATTTAGTATAGATTGAACAATCATCGTATCTGGGTTGTATTCGATAATGTTTATATAGTTATACTCACCAGGTAACTGTTCTTCCGTTATACATACGAGCGACTGAATTGAACAGAAGGTTGAATGGATAGACTAAACAATAATCGTATCTGGGGTTGTATTCAATTATATCTTGATAATGTTTATATAGTTATACTCACCAGAAAAATGTTCTCCAGTTATACATAAGAGCGACTGAACTGAACAGAAGGTTGAATGGATAGACTGAACATTCATCGTATCTGGGTTGTATTTGATTATATCGTGATTATTATCATATAGTATGTCTAACCAGGTAACAGTTCTTCCGTTATACATACGAGCAACCGAATCGAACATAAGGTTGGATGGATAAATTGAACAATCATTGTATCTGGGTTGTCTCCGATTATATCGTTATGCTGTATATTTAGTTACACCTACCAGGTAACGGTTCTTTCGTTACACATACGAGCGTCTGAATCGAACATAAGGTTGGATGGTTAGACGGAACGATAATTGTAACTGAGTTGTATTCGATTATATCGTGGTGATGTTCATATAGTAATACTCACCAGGTGACTGTTCTTGCGTTATACATACGAACGACTCAATCGAACAGAAGGTTGGATGGATAGACGGAATGATCATTGTATCTGAGTTGTATTCGATTATATCGTGATGACGTTCATATAGAAATACTCACCAGGTTACTTTTTTTCCGTTATACATAAGAGCAGACGAATCGAACAGAAGGTTGAATGGATAGTATCTGGGTTGTTTTCGATTATGATATTATGCTGTGTATATAGTTATGCACATAAGGTGACGGTATTCCCGTTTTACATACGAGCGACCGAAACGAACAGAAAGTTGAATGGATAGACTGAACAATCAATGTATCTGGGTGGTATCCGATTATATCGCAATTCTGTATATATAGTGATACTCACCAGGTGACGGTACTTCCGTTACACATACTAGCGACTGAATCGAACAGAAGGTTAAATGGTTAGACGAAACGATAATTGTATCTCTGAGTTGTATTCGATGATATCGTGATGATGTTTATATAGCAATACTCACCAGGTAACTGTTCTTCCGTTTTACATACAAGCGACCGTATCGAGCAGAAGCTTAAATTTAGTATAGATTGAACAATCATCTTATCTGGCTTGTATTCGATTATGTTTATATAGTTATACTCACCAGGTAACTGTTCTTCCGTTATACATACGAGCGACTGAATTGAACAGA
Source organism: Chrysomela aeneicollis (assembly GCA_029955515.1). Taxonomy (NCBI): domain Eukaryota; kingdom Metazoa; phylum Arthropoda; class Insecta; order Coleoptera; family Chrysomelidae; genus Chrysomela; species Chrysomela aeneicollis. Next base: position 27,787,744 of record JARUHQ010000004.1, on the reverse strand, counting down.
TGGTTGAAAGGATAGAATAAACAATAATCGTATCTGGGGTTGTATTCGATTATATCTTGATGATGTTCATAAAGTTATACTCACCAGGAAACTGTTCTCCAGTTATACATAAGAGCGACTGAACTGAACAGAAGGTTGAATGGATAGACTGAACATTCATCGTATCTGGGTTGTGTTAGATTATATCGTGATTATTATCATATGTTATGTCTAACCAGGTAACAGTTCTTCCGTTATACATACGAGCAACCGAATCGAACATAAGGTTGGATGGTTAGACGGAACGATAATTGTAACTGAGTTGTATTCGATTATATCGTGGGAATGTTTATATAGTAATACTCACCAGGTGACTGTTCTTGCGTTATACGTACGAGCAACCCAATCGAACAGAATGTTGGATGGACAGACGGAATGATCATTGTATCTGAGTTGTATTCGATTATATCGTGATGACGTTCATAAAGAAATACTCACCAGGTTACTGTTCTTTCGTTATACATACGAGCAACCGAATCGAACAGAAGGTTGAATGGATAGTATCTGGGTTGTTTTCGATTATGATGTTATGCTGTGTATATAGTTATGCACATAAGGTGACGGTATTCCCGTTTTACATACGAGCGATCGATACGAACAGAAAGTTGAATGGATAGACTGAACAATCAATGTATCTGGGTGGTATCCGATTATATCGCAATACTGTATATATAGTGATACTTACCAGGTGACGGTACTTCCGTTACACATACTAGCGACTGAATCGAACAGAAGATTAAATGGTTATACGAAACGATAATTGTATCTCTGAGTTGTATTCGATGATATCGTGATGATGTTTATATAGCAATACTCACCAGGTAACTGTTCTTCCGTTTTACATACAAGCGACCGAATCGAGCAGAAGCTTAAATTTAGTATAGATTGAACAATCATCGTATCTGGGTTGAATTCGATAATGTTTATATAGTTATACTCACCAGGTAACTGTTCTTCCGTTATACATACGAGCGACTGAATTGAACAGAAGGTTGAATGGATAGACTAAACAATAATCGTATCTGGGGTTGTATTCAATTATATCTTGATAATGTTCATATAGTTATACTCACCAGAAAAATGTTCTCCAGTTATACATAAGAGCGACTGAACTGAACCGAAGGTTGAATGGATAGACTGAACATTCATCGTATCTGGGTTGTATTTGATTATATCGTGATTATTATCATATAGTATGTCTAACCAGGTAACAGTTCTTCCGTTATACATACGAGCAACCGAATCGAACATAAGGTTGGATGGATAAATTGAACAATCATTGTATCTGGGTTGTCTCCAATTATATCGTTATGCTGTATATTTAGTTACACCTACCAGGTAACGGTTCTTTCGTTACACATACGAGCGTCTGAATCGAACATAAGGTTGGATGGTTAGACGGAACGATAATTGTAACTGAGTTGTATTCGATTATATCGTGGTGATGTTCATATAGTAATACTCACCAGGTGACTGTTCTTGCGTTATACATACGAACGACTCAATCGAACAGAAGGTTGGATGAATAGACGGAATGATCATTGTATCTGAGTTGTATTCGATTATATCGTGATGACGTTCATATAGAAATACTCACCAGGTTACTTTTCTTCCGTTATACATAAGAGCAGACGAATCGAACAGAAGGTTGAATGGATAGTATCTGGGTTGTTTTCGATTATGATGTTATGCTGTGTATATAGTTATGCACATAAGGTGACGGTATTCCCGTTTCACATACGAGCGACCGAAACGAACAGAAAGTTGAATGGATAGACTGAACAATCAATGTATCTGGGTGGTATCCGATTATATCGCAATTCTGTATATATAGTGATACTCACCAGGTGACGGTACTTCCGTTACACATACTAGCGACTGAATCGAACAGAAGGTTAAATGGTAAGACGAAACGATAATTGTATCTCTGAGTTGTATTCGATGATATCGTGATGATGTTTATATAGCAATACTCACCAGGTAACTGTTCTTCTGTTTTACATACAAGCGACCGAATCGAGCAGAAGCTTAAATTTAGTATAGATTGAACAATCATCGTATCTGGGTTGTATTCGATAATGTTTATATAGTTATACTCACCAGGTAACTGTTCTTCCGTTATACATACGAGCGACTGAATTGAACAGAAGGTTGAATGGATAGACTAAACAATAATCGTATCTGGGGTTGTATTCAATTATATCTTGATAATGTTCATATAGTTATACTCACCAGAAAAATGTTCTCCAGTTATACATAAGAGCGACTGAACTGAACAGAAGGTTGAATGGATAGACTGAACATTCATCGTATCTGGGTTGTGTTAGATTATATCGTGATTATTATCATATGTTATGTCTAACCAGGTAACAGTTCTTCCGTTATACATACGAGCAACCGAATCGAACATAAGGTTGGATGGATAGATTGAACAATCATTGTATCTGGGTTGTCTCCGATTATATCGTTATGCTGTATATTTAGTTACACCTACTATGTAACGGTTCTTTCGTTACACATACGAGCGTCTGAATCGAACATAAGGTTGGATGGTTAGACGGAACGATAATTATAACTGAGTTGTATTCGATTATATCGTGGTGATGTTTATATAGTAATACTCACCAGGTGACTGTTCTTGCGTTATACATACGAGCGACCCAATCGAACAGAAGGTTGGATGGATAGACGGAATGATCATTGTATCTGAGTTGTATTCGATTATATCGTGATGACGTTCATATAGAAATACTCACCAGGTTACTGTTCGTTCGTTATACATACGAACAACCGAATCGAACAGAAGGTTGAATGAATAGTGAATGGGTTGTATTCGATTATGATGTTATGCTGTGTAAATAGTTGAACACATAAGGTGAGGGTATTCCCGTTTCACATACGAGCGACCGAAACGAACAGAAAGTTGAATGGATAGACTGAACAATCAATGTATCTGGGTGGTATCCGATTATATCGCAATACTGTATATATAGTGATACTTACCAGGTGACGGTACTTCCGTTACACATACTAGCGACTGAATCGAACAGAAGGTTAAATGGTTAGACGAAACGATAATTGTATCTGAGTTGTAGTCGATGATATCGTGATAATGTTTATATAGCAATACTCACCAGGTAACTGTTCTTCCGTTTTACATACAAGCGACCGAATCGAGCGGAAGCTTAAATTTAGTATAAATTGAACAATCATCGTATCTGGGTTGTATTCGATTATGTTTATATAGTTATACTCACCAGGTAACTGTTCTTCCGTTATACATACGAGCGACTGAATTGAACAGAAGGTTGAATGGATAGACTAAACAATAATCGTATCTGGGGTTGTATACGATTATATCTTGATGATGTTCATATAGTTATACTCACCAGGAAACTGTTTTCCAGTTATACATAAGAGCGACTGAACTGAACAGAAGGTTGAATGGATAGACTGAACATTCATCGTATCTGGGTTGTATTTGATTATATCGTGATTATTATCATATAGTTTGTCTAACCAGGTAACAGTTCTTCCGTTATTTATACGAGCAACCGATTCGAACATAAGGTTGGATGGATAGATTGAACAATCATTGTATCTGGGTTGTCTCCGATTATATCGTTATGCTGTATATTTAGTTACACCTACCATGTAACGGTTCTTTCGTTACACATACGAGCGTCTGAATCGAACATAAGGTTGGATGGTTAGACGGAACGATAAATGTAACTGAGTTGTATTCGATTATATCGTGATGATGTTTATATAGTAATACTCACCAGGTGACTGTTCTTGCGTTATACATACGAGCGACCCAATCGAACAGAAGGTTAAATGGTTAGACGAAGCGATAATTGTATCTGAGTTGTATTCGATGATATAGTGATGATGTTTATATAGCAATATTCACCAGGTAACTGTTCTTCCGTTTTACATAAAAGCGACCGAATCGAGCAGAAGGTTAAATGGATAGATTGAAAATTCATCGTATCTGGGTTGTATTCGATTAGGTTTATATAGTTATACTCACCAGGTACCTGTTCTTCCGTTATACATACGAGCGACTGAATTGAACAGAAGGTTGAATGGATAGACTAAACAATGGTCGTATCTGAGGTTGTATTCGATTATATCGTGATGATGTTTATATAGTTATACTCAACAGGTAACCGTTCTCCAGTTATACATAAGAGCGACTGAATCGAGCAGAAGATTGAATTCAGTATTGATTTAACAATAATCGTATCTGGGTTGTATTCGATTATGTTTATATAGTTATACTCACCAGGTAACTGTTCTTCCGTTATACATACGAGCAATCGAATCGAACAGAAGGTTGAATGGATAGTATCTGGGTTGTATTCGATTATGATGTTATGCTGTGTATATAGTTATACACATTAGGTGACGGAATTCCCGTTTTACATACGAGCGACCGAAACGAACAGAAAGTTTAATGGATAGACTGAACAATCAATGTATCTGGGTGGTATCCGATTATATCGCAATACTGTATATATAGTGATACTTACCAGGTGACGGTACTTCCGTTACACATACTAGCGACTGAATCGAACAGGAGGTTAAATGGTTAGACGAAACGATAATTGTATCTGAAATGTATTCGATGATATCGTGATGATGTTTATATAGCAATACTCACCAGGTAACTGTTCTTCCGTTTTACATACAAGCGATCGAATCGAGCAGAAGGTTAAATTTAGTATAGATTGAACAATCATCGTATCTGGGTTGTATTCGATTATGTTTATATAGTTATACTCACCAGGTTACTGTTCTTCCGTTATACATACGAGCGACTGAATTGAACAGAAGGTTGAATGGATAGACTAAACAATGGTCGTATCTGAGGTTGTATTCGATTATATCGTGATGATGTTTATATAGTTATACTCATCAGGTAACTGTTCTTCCGTTATACATACGAGCGACTGAATTGAACAGAAGGTTGAATGGATAGACTAAACAATAATCGTATCTGGGGTTGTATTCGATTATATCTTGATGATGTTCATATAGTTATACTCACCAGGAAACTGTTTTCCAGTTATACATAAGAGCGACTGAACTGAACAGAAGGTTGAATGGATAGACTGAACATTCATCGTATCTGGGTTGTATTTGATTATATCGTGATTATTATCATATAGTATGTCTAACCAGGTAACAGTTCTTCTGTTATACATACGAGCAACCGAATCGAACATAAGGTTGGATGGATAGATTGAACAATCATTGTATCTGGGTTGTCTCCGATTATATCGTTATGCTGTATATTTAGTTACACCTACCATGTAACGGTTCTTTCGTTACACATACGAGCGTCTGAATCGAACATAAGGTTGGATGGTTAGACGGAACGATAAATGTAACTGAGTTGTATTCGATTATATCGTGATGATGTTTATATAGTAATACTCACCAGGTGACTGTTCTTGCGTTATACATACGAGCGACCCAATCGAACAGAAGGTTAAATGATTAGACGAAGCGATAATTGTATCTGAGTTGTATTCGATGATATAGTGATGATGTTTATATAGCAATATTCACCAGGTAACTGTTCTTCCGTTTTACATAAAAGCGACCGAATCGAGCAGAAGGTTAAATGGATAGATTGAAAATGCATCGTATCTGGGTTGTATTCGATTAGGTTTATATAGTTATACTCACCAGGTACCTGTTCTTCCGTTATACATGAGAGCGACTGAACTGAACAGAAGGTTGAATGGATAGACTGAACAATCATCGTATCTGGGTTGTATTCGATTATTTCGTGATGATTATTATGTATTATGTCTTACCAGGTAACTGTTCTTTCGTTATACATACTAGCAACCGAATCGAACATAAGGTTGAATGGATAGATTGAACAATCATTGTATCTGGGTTGTCTCCGATTATATCGTTATGTTGTATATTTAACTACACCTACCATGTAACGGTTCTTTCGATACACATACGAGCGTCTGAATCGAACATAAGGTTGGATGGTTAGACGGAACGATAATTGTAACTAAGTTGTATTCGATTATATCGTGATGACGTTCATATAGAAATACTCACCAGGTTACTGTTCTTTCGTTATACATACGAGCAACCGAATCGAACAGAAGGTTGAATGGATAGTATCTGGGTTGTATTCGATTATGACGTTATGCTGTATATATAGTTATACACATAAGGTGACGGTATTCCCGTTTCACATACGAGCGACCGAAACGAACAGAAAGTTGAATGGATAGACTGAACAATCAATGTATCTGGGTGGTATCCGATTATATCGCAATACTGTATATATAGTGATACTTACCAGGTGACGGTACTTCCGTTACACATACTAGCGACTGAATCGAACAGAAGGTTAAATGGTTAGACGAAACGATAATTGTATCTGAGTTGTATTCGATGATATCGTGATGATGTTTATATAGCAATACTCACCAGGTAACTGTTCTTCCGTTTTACATACAAGCGACCGAATCGAGCAGAAGGTTGAATTCAGTATAGATTGAACAATCATCGTATCTGGGTTGTATTCGATTATGTTTATATAGTTATACTCACCAGGTAACTGTTCTTCCGTTATACATACGAGCGACTGAATTGAACAGAAGGTTGAATGGATAGTATATGGGTTGTATTCGATTATGATGTTATGCTGTGTATATAGTTATACACACTAGGAGACGGTATTCCCGTTTTACATACGAGCGACCGAAACAAAAAGAAATTTGAATGGATAGACTGAACAATCAATATATCTGGGTGGTATCCGATTATATCGCAATACTGTATATATAGTGATACTTACCAGGTGACGATACTTCCGTTACACATACTAGCGACTGAATCGAACAGAATGTTGAATGGTTAGACGAAACGATAATTGTATCCGAGTTGTATTCGATGATATCGTGATGATGTTCATATAGCAATACTCACCAGGTAACTGTTCTTCCATTTTACATACAAGGGACCGAATCGAGCAGAAGGTTGAATTCAGTATAGATTGAACAATCATCGTATCTGGGTTGTATTCGATTATGTTTATATAGTTATACTCACCAGGTAACTGTTCTTCCGTTATACATACGAGCGACTGAATTGAACAGAAGGTTGAATGGATAGTATATGGGTTGTATTCGATTATGATGTTATGCTGTGTATATAGTTATACACACTAGGAGACGGTATTCCCGTTATACATACGAGCGACCGAAACGAAAAGAAAGTTGAATGGATAGACTGAACAATCAATGTATCTGGGTGGTATCCGATTATATCGCAATACTGTATATATAGTGATACTTAACAGGTGACAATACTTCCGTTACACATACTAGCGACTGAATCGAACAGAATGTTGAATGGTTAGACGAAACGATAATTGTATCTGAGTTGTATTCGATGATATCGTGATGATGTTTATATGGCAATACTCAGCAGGTTACTGTTCTTTCGTTATACATACGAGCAACCGAATCGAACAGAAGGTTGAATGGATAGTATCTGGGTTGTATTCGATTATGATGTATAGCTGTGTATATAGTTATACACATAAGGTGACAATATTCCCGTTTCACATACGAGCGACCGAAACGAACAGAAAGTTGAATGGATAGACTGAACAATCAATGTATCTGGGTGGTATCCGATTATATCGCAATACTGTATATATAGTGATACTTACCAGGTGACGGTACTTCCGTTACACATACTAGCGACTGAATCGAACAGAAGGTTAAATGGTTAGACGAAACGATAATTGTATCTGAGTTGTATTCGATGATATCGTGATGATGTTTATATAGCAATACTCACCAGGTAACTGTCCTTCCGTTTTACATACAAGCGACCGAATCGAGCAGAAGGTTAAATGGATAGATTGAACAATCATCGTATCTGAGTTGTGTTCGATTATGTTTATATAGATATACTCACCAGGTACCTGTTCTTCTGATATACATACGAGCAACCGAATCGAACATAAGGTTGAATGGATAGATTGAACAATCATCGTATCTGAGTTGTATTCGATTATGTTTATATAATTATACTCACCAGGTAACTGTTCTTCCGTTATACATACGAGCGACTGTATTGAACTGAAGGTTGAATGGATAGACTAAACAATGATCGTATCTGGGGTTGTATTCGATTATATCGTGATGATGTTTATATAGTTATACTCACCAGGTAACTGTTCTCCAGTTATACATAAGAGCGACTGAACTGAACAGAAGGTTGAATGGATAGACTGAACAATCATCGTATCTGGGTTGTATTCGATCATTTCGTGATGATTATTATATATTATGTCTTACCAGGTAACTGTTATTTCGTTATACATACTAGCAACCGAATCGAACATAAGGTTGAATGGATAGATTGAACAATCATTGTATCTGGGTTGTCTCCGATTATATCGTTATGTTGTATATTTAACTACACCTACCATGTAACGGTTCTTTCGTTACACATACGAGCGTCTGAATCGAACATAAGGTTGGATGGTTAGACGGAACGATAATTGTAACTAAGTTGTATTCGATTATATCGTGATGACGTTTATATAGAAATACTCACCAGGTTACTGTTCTTTCGTTATACATACGAGCAACCGAATCGAACAGAAGGTTGAATGGATAGTATCTGGGTTGTATTCGATTATGATGTTATGCTGTATATATAGTTATACACATTAGGTGACGGTATTCCCGTTTCACATACGAGCGACCTAAACGAACAGAAAGTTGAATGGATAGACTGAACAATCAATGTATCTGGGTGGTATCCGATTATATCGCAATACTGTATATATAGTGATACTTAACAGGTGACGATACTTCCGTTACACATACTAGCGACTGAATCGAACAGAATGTTGAATGGTTAGACGAAACGATAATTGTATCTGAGTTGTATTCGATGATATCGTGATGATGTTTATATAGCAATACTCAGCAGGTTACTGTTCTTTCGTTATACATACGAGCAACCGAATCGAACAGAAGGTTGAATAGATAGTATCTGGGTTGTATTCGATTATGATGTATAGCTGTGTATAAAGTTATACACATAAGGTGACAATATTCCCGTTTCACATACGAGCGACCGAAACGAACAGAAAGTTGAATGGATAGACTGAACAATCAATGTATCTGGGTGGTATCCGATTATATCGCAATACTGTATATATAGTGATACTTACCAGGTGACGGTACTTCCGTTACACATACTAGCGACTGAATCGAACAGAAGGTTAAATGGTTAGACGAAACGATAATTGTATCTGAGTTGTATTCGATGATATCGTGATGATGTTTATATAGCAATACTCACCAGGTAACTGTCCTTCCGTTTTACATACAAGCGACCGAATCGAGCAGAAGGTTAAATGGATAGATTGAACAATCATCGTATCTGAGTTGTGTTCGATTATATTTATATAGATATACTCACCAGGTACCTGTTTTTCCGATATACATACGAGCAACCGAATCGAACATAAGGTTGAATGGATAGATTGAACAATCATCGTATCTGAGTTGTATTCGATTATGTTTATATAGTTATACTCACCAGGTAACTGTTCTTCCGTTATACATACGAGCGACTGAATTGAACTGAAGGTTGAATGGATAGACTAAACAATGATCGTATCTGAGGTTGTATTCGATTATATCGTGATGATGTTTATATAGTTATACTCACCAGGTAACTGTTCTCCAGTTATACATAAGAGCGACTGAACTGAACAGAAGGTTGAATGGATAGACTGAACAATCATCGTATCTGGGTTGTATTCGATCATTTCGTGATGATTATTATATATTATGTCTTACCAGGTAACTGTTATTTCGTTATACATACTAGCAACCGAATCGAACATAAGGTTGAATGGATAGATTGAACAATCATTGTATCTGGGTTGTCTCCGATTATATCGTTATGTTGTATATTTAACTACACCTACCATGTAACGGTTCTTTCGTTACACATACGAGCGTCTGAATCGAACATAAGGTTGGATGGTTAGACGGAACGATAATTGTAACTAAGTTGTATTCGATTATATCGTGATGACGTTCATATAGAAATACTCACCAGGTTACTGTTCTTTCGTTATACATACGAGCAACCGAATCGAACAGAAGGTTGAATGGATAGTATCTGGGTTGTATTCGATTATGATGTTATGCTGTATATATAGTTATACACATAAGGTGACGGTATTCCCGTTTCACATACGAGCGACCGAAACGAACAGAAAGTTGAATGGATAGACTGAACAATCAATGTATCTGGGTGGTATCCAATTATATCGCAATACTGTATATATAGTGATACTTACCAGGTGACGGTACTTCCGTTACACATACTAGCGACTGAATCGAACAGAAGGTTAAATGGTTAGACGAAACGATAATTGTATTTGAGTTGTATTCGATGATATCGTGATGATGTTTATATAGCAATACTCACCAGGTAACTGTTCTTCCGTTTTACATACAAGCGACCGAATCGAGCAGAAGGTTGAATTCAGTATAGATTGAACAATCATCGTATCTGGGTTGTATTCGATTATGTTTATATAGTTATACTCACCAGGTAACTGTTCTTCCGTTATACATACGAGCAACTGAATTGAACAGAAGGTTGAAAGGATAGTATATGGGTTGTATTCGATTATGATGTTATGCTGTGTATATAGTTATACACACTAGGAGACGGTATTCCCGTTTTACATACGAGCGACCGAAACAAAAAGAAAGTTGAATGGATAGACTGAACAATCAATGTATCTGGGTGGTATCCGATTATATCGCAATACTGTATATATAGTGATACTTACCAGGTGACGATACTTCCGTTACACATACTAGCGACTGAATCGAACAGAATGTTGAATGGTTAGACGAAACGATAATTGTATCTGAGTTGTATTCGATGATATCGTGATGATGTTTATATAGCAATACTCACCAGGTAACTGTTCTTCCGTTTTACATACAAGCGACCGAATCGAGCAGAAGGTTGAATTCAGTATAGATTGAACAATCATCGTATCTGGGTTGTATTCGATTATGTTTATATAGTTATACTCACCAGGTAACTGTTCTTCCGTTATACATACGAGCGACTGAATTGAACAGAAGGTTGAATGGATAGTATATGGGTTGTATTCGATTATGATGTTATGCTGTGTATATAGTTATACACACTAGGAGACGGTATTCCCGTTATACATACGAGCGACCGAAACGAAAAGAAAGTTGAATGGATAGACTGAACAATCAATGTATCTGGGTGGTATCCGATTATATCGCAATACTGTTTATATAGTGATACTTACCAGGTGACGATACTTCCGTAACACATACGAGCGTCTGAATCGAACATAAGGTTGGATGGTTAGACGGAACGATAATTGTAACTAAGTTGTATTCGATTATATCGTGATGACGTTCATATAGAAATACTCACCAGGTTACTGTTCTTTCGTTATACATACGAGCAACCGAATCGAACAGAAGGTTGAATGGATAGTATCTGGGTTGTATTCGATTATGATGTAATGCTGTGTATATAGTTATACACATAAGGTGACGGTATTCCCGTTTCACATACGAGCGACCGAAACGAACAGAAAGTTGAATGGATAGACTGAACAATCAATGTATCTGGGTGGTATCCGATTATATCGCAATACTGTATATATAGTGATACTTACCAGGTGACGGTACTTCCGTTACACATACTAGCGACTGAATCGAACAGAAGGTTAAATGGTTAGACGAAACGATAATTGTATCTGAGTTGTATTCGATGATATCGTGATGATGTTTATATAGCAATACTCACCAGGTAACTGTCCTTCCGTTTTACATACAAGCGACCGAATCGAGCAGAAGGTTAAATGGATAGATTGAACAATCATCGTATCTGAGTTGTGTTCGATTATGTTTATATAGATATACTCAGCAGGTACCTGTTCTTCCGATATACATACGAGCAACCGAATCGAACATAAGGTTGAATGGATAGATTGAACAATCATCGTATCTGAGTTGTATTCGATTATGTTTATACAGTTATACTCACCAGGTAACTGTTCTTCCGTTATACATACGAGCGACTGAATTGAACTGAAGGTTGAATTGATAGACTAAACAATGATCGTATCTGGGGTTGTATTCGATTATATCGTGATGATGTTCATATAGTTATACTCACCAGGTAACTGTTTTCCAGTACATGAGAGCGACTGAACTGAACAGAAGGTTGAATGGATAGACTGAACAATCATCGTATCTGGGTTGTATTTGATTATTTCGTGATGATTATTATATATTATGTCTTACCAGGTAACTGTTCTTTCGTTATACATACTAGCAACCGAATCGAACATAAGGTTGAATGGATAGATTGAACAATCATTGTATCTGGGTTGTCTCCGATTATATCGTTATGTTGTATATTTAACTACACCTACCATGTAACGGTTCTTTCGTTACACATACGAGCGTCTGAATCGAACATAAGGTTGGATGATTAGACGGAACGATAATTGTAACTAAGTTGTATTCGATTATATCGTGATGACGTTCATATAGAAATACTCACCAGGTTACTGTTCTTTCGTTATACATACGAGCAACCGAATCGAACAGAAGGTTGAATGGATAGTATCTGGGTTGTATTCGATTATGATGTTATGCTGTATATATAGTTATACACATAAGGTGACGGTATTCCCGTTTCACATACGAGCGACCGAAACGAACAGAAAGTTGAATGGATAGACTGAACAATCAATGTATCTGGGTGGTATCCGATTATATCGCAATACTGTATATATAGTGATACTTACCAGGTGACGGTACTTCCGTTACACATACTAGCGACTGAATCGAACAGAAGGTTAAATGGTTAGACGAAACGATAATTGTATCTGAGTTGTATTCGATGATATCGTGATGATGTTTATATAGCAATACTCACCAGGTAACTGTTCTTCCGTTTTACATACAAGCGACCGAATCGAGCAGAAGGTTGAATTCAGTATAGATTGAACAATCATCGTATCTGGGTTGTATTCGATTATGTTTATATAGTTATACTCACCAGGTAACTGTTCTTCCGTTATACATACGAGCGACTGAATTGAACAGAAGGTTGAATGGATAGTATATGGGTTGTATTCGATTATGATGTTATGCTGTGTATATAGTTATACACACTAGGAGACGGTATTCCCGTTTTACATACGAGCGACCGAAACGAAAAGAAAGTTGAATGGATAGACTGAACAATCAATATATCTGGGTGGTATCCGATTATATCGCAATACTGTATATATAGTGATACTTACCAGGTGACGATACTTCCGTTACACATACTAGCGACTGAATCGAACAGAATGTTGAATGGTTAGACGAAACGATAATTGTATCCGAGTTGTATTCGATGATATCGTGATGATGTTCATATAGCAATACTCACCAGGTAACTGTTCTTCTATTTTACATACAAGGGACCGAATCGAGCAGAAGGTTGAATTCAGTATAGATTGAACAATCATCGTATCTGGGTTGTATTCGATTATGTTTATATAGTTATACTCACCAGGTAACTGTTTTTCCGTTATACATACGAGCGACTGAATTGAACAGAAGGTTGAATGGATAGTATATGGGTTGTATTCGATTATGATGTTATGCTGTGTATATAGTTATACACACTAGGAGACGGTATTCCCGTTATACATACGAGCGACCGAAACGAAAAGAAAGTTGAATGGATAGACTGAACAATCAATGTATCTGGGTGGTATCCGATTATATCGCAATACTGTATATATAGTGATACTTAACAGGTGACGATACTTCCGTTACACATACTAGCGACTGAATCGAACAGAATGTTGAATGGTTAGACGAAACGATAATTGTATCTGAGTTGTATTCGATGATATCGTGATGATGTTTATATAGCAATACTCAGCAGGTTACTGTTCTTTCGTTATACATACGAGCAACCGAATCGAACAGAAGGTTGAATGGATAGTATCTGGGTTGTATTCGATTATGATGTATAGCTGTGTATATAGTTATACACATAAGGTGACAATATTCCCGTTTCACATACGAGCGACCGAAACGAACAGAAAGTTGAATGGATAGACTGAACAATCAATGTATCTGGGTGGTATCCGATTATATCGCAATACTGTATATATAGTGATACTTACCAGGTGACGGTACTTCCGTTACACATACTAGCGACTGAATCGAACAAAAGGTTAAATGGTTAGACGAAACGATAATTGTATCTGAGTTGTATTCGATGATATCGTGATGATGTTTATATAGCAATACTCACCAGGTAACTGTCCTTCCGTTTTACATACAAGCGACCGAATCGAGCAGAAGGTTAAATGGATAGATTGAACAATCATCGTATCTGAGTTGTGTTCGATTATGTTTATATAGATATACTCACCAGGTACCTGTTCTTCCGATATACATACGAGCAACCGAATCGAACATAAGGTTGAATGGATAGATTGAACAATCATCGTATCTGAGTTGTATTCGATTATGTTTATATAGTTATACTCACCAGGTAACTGTTCTTCCGTTATACATACGAGCGACTGAATTGAACTGAAGGTTGAATGGATAGACTAAACAATGATCGTATCTGGGGTTGTATTCGATTATATCGTGATGATGTTTATATAGTTATACTCACCAGGTAACTGTTCTCCAGTTATACATAAGAGCGACTGAACTGAACAGAAGGTTGAATGGATAGACTGAACAATCATCGTATCTGGGTTGTATTCGATCATTTCGTGATGATTATTATATATTATGTCTTACCAGGTAACTGTTATTTCGTTATACATACTAGCAACCGAATCAAACATAAGGTTGAATGGATAGATTGAACAATCATTGTATCTGGGTTGTCTCCGATTATATCGTTATGTTGTATATTTAACTACACCTACCATGTAACGGTTCTTTCGTTACACATACGAGCGTCTGAATCGAACATAAGGTTGGATGGTTAGACGGAACGATAATTGTAACTAAGTTGTATTCGATTATATCGTGATGACGTTCATATAGAAATACTCACCAGGTTACTGTTCTTTCGTTATACATACGAGCAACCGAATCGAACAGAAGGTTGAATGGATAGTATCTGGGTTGTATTCGATTATGATGTTATGCTGTATATATAGTTATACACATAAGGTGACGGTATTCCCGTTTCACATACAAGCGACCTAAACGAACAGAAAGTTGAATGGATAGACTGAACAATCAATGTATCTGGGTGGTATCCGATTATATCGCAATACTGTATATATAGTGATACTTAACAGGTGACGATACTTCCGTTACACATACTAGCGACTGAATCGAACAGAATGTTGAATGGTTAGACGAAACGATAATTGTATCTGAGTTGTATTCGATGATATCGTGATGATGTTTATATAGCAATACTCAGCAGGTTACTGTTCTTTCGTTATACATACGAGCAACCGAATCGAACAGAAGGTTGAATAGATAGTATCTGGGTTGTATTCGATTATGATGTATAGCTGTGTATATAGTTATACACATAAGGTGACAATATTCCCGTTTCACATACGAGCGACCGAAACGAACAGAAAGTTGAATGGATAGACTGAACAATCAATGTATCTGGGTGGTATCCGATTATATCGCAATACTGTATATATAGTGATACTTACCAGGTGACGGTACTTCCGTTACACATACTAGCGACTGAATCGAACAGAAGGTTAAATGGTTAGACGAAACGATAATTGTATCTGAGTTGTATTCGATGATATCGTGATGATGTTTATATAGCAATACTCACCAGGTAACTGTCCTTCCGTTTTACATACAAGCGACCGAATCGAGCAGAAGGTTTAATGGATAGATTGAACAATCATCGTATCTGAGTTGTGTTCGATTATGTTTATATAGATATACTCACCAGGTACCTGTTTTTCCGATATACATACGAGCAACCGAATCGAACATAAGGTTGAATGGATAGATTGAACAATCATCGTATCTGAGTTGTATTCGATTATGTTTATATAGTTATACTCACCAGGTAACTGTTCTTCCGTTATACATACGAGCGACTGAATTGAACTGAAGGTTGAATGGATAGACTGAACAATCATCGTATCTGGGTTGTATTCGATCATTTCGTGATGATTATTATATATTATGTCTTACCAGGTAACTGTTATTTCGTTATACATACTAGCAACCGAATCGAACATAAGGTTGAATGGATAGATTGAACAATCATTGTATCTGGGTTGTCTCCGATTATATCGTTATGTTGTATATTTAACTACACCTACCATGTAACAGTTCTTTCGTTACACATACGAGCGTCTGAATCGAACATAAGGTTGGATGGTTAGACGGAACGATAATTGTAACTAAGTTGTATTCGATTATATCGTGATGACGTTCATATAGAAATACTCACCAGGTTACTGTTCTTTCGTTATACATACGAGCAACCGAATTGAACAGAAGGTTGAATGGATAGTATCCGGGTTGTATTCGATTATGATGTTATGCTGTATATATAGTTATACTCATAAGGTGACGGTATTCCCGTTTCACATACGAGCGACCGAAACGAACAGAAAGTTGAATGGATAGTCTGAACAATCAATGTATCTGGGTGGTATCCAATTATATCGCAATACTGTATATATAGTGATACTTACCAGGTGACGGTACTTCCGTTACACATACTAGCGACTGAATCGAACAGATGGTTAAATGGTTAGACGAAACGATAATTGTATCTGAGTTGTATTCGATGATATCGTGATGATGTTTATATAGCAATACTCACCAGGTAACTGTCCTTCCGTTTTACATACAAGCGACCGAATCGAGCAGAAGGTTAAATGGATAGATTGAACAATCATCGTATCTGAGTTGTGTTCGATTATGTTTATATAGATATACTCACCAGGTACCTGTTCTTCCGATATACATACGAGCAACCGAATCGAACATAAGGTTGAATGGATAGATTGAACAATCATCGTATCTGAGTTGTATTCGATTATGTTTATATAGTTATACTCACCAGGTAACTGTTCTTCCGTTATACATACGAGCGACTGAATTGAACTGAAGGTTGAATGGATAGACTAAACAATGATCGTATCTGGGGTTGTATTCGATTATATCGTGATGATGTTTATATAGTTATACTCACCAGGTAACTGTTCTCCAGTTATACATAAGAGCGACTGAACTGAACAGAAGGTTGAATGGATAGACTGAACAATCATCGTATCTGGGTTGTATTCGATCATTTCGTGATGATTATTATATATTATGTCTTACCAGGTAACTGTTATTTCGTTATACATACTAGCAACCGAATCAAACATAAGGTTGAATGGATAGATTGAACAATCATTGTATCTGGGTTGTCTCCGATTATATCGTTATGTTGTATATTTAACTACACCTACCATGTAACGGTTCTTTCGTTACACATACGAGCGTCTGAATCGAACATAAGGTTGGATGGTTAGACGGAACGATAATTGTAACTAAGTTGTATTCGATTATATCGTGATGACGTTCATATAGAAATACTCACCAGGTTACTGTTCTTTCGTTATACATACGAGCAACCGAATCGAACAGAAGGTTGAATGGATAGTATCTGGGTTGTATTCGATTATGATGTTATGCTGTATATATAGTTATACACATAAGGTGACGGTATTCCCGTTTCACATACAAGCGACCTAAACGAACAGAAAGTTGAATGGATAGACTGAACAATCAATGTATCTGGGTGGTATCCGATTATATCGCAATACTGTATATATAGTGATACTTAACAGGTGACGATACTTCCGTTACACATACAAGCGACTGAATCGAACAGAATGTTGAATGGTTAGACGAAACGATAATTGTATCTGAGTTGTATTCGATGATATCGTGATGATGTTTATATAGCAATACTCAGCAGGTTACTGTTCTTTCGTTATACATACGAGCAACCGAATCGAACAGAAGGTTGAATAGATAGTATCTGGGTTGTATTCGATTATGATGTATAGCTGTGTATATAGTTATACACATAAGGTGACAATATTCCCGTTTCACATACGAGCGACCGAAACGAACAGAAAGTTGAATGGATAGACTGAACAATCAATGTATCTGGGTGGTATCCGATTATATCGCAATACTGTATATATAGTGATACTTACCAGGTGACGGTACTTCCGTTACACATACTAGCGACTGAATCGAACAGAAGGTTAAATGGTTAGACGAAACGATAATTGTATCTGAGTTGTATTCGATGATATCGTGATGATGTTTATATAGCAATACTCACCAGGTAACTGTCCTTCCGTTTTACATACAAGCGACCGAATCGAGCAGAAGGTTTAATGGATAGATTGAACAATCATCGTATCTGAGTTGTGTTCGATTATGTTTATATAGATATACTCACCAGGTACCTGTTTTTCCGATATACATACGAGCAACCGAATCGAACATAAGGTTGAATGGATAGATTGAACAATCATCGTATCTGAGTTGTATTCGATTATGTTTATATAGTTATACTCACCAGGTAACTGTTCTTCCGTTATACATACGAGCGACTGAATTGAACTGAAGGTTGAATGGATAGACTGAACAATCATCGTATCTGGGTTGTATTCGATCATTTCGTGATGATTATTATATATTATGTCTTACCAGGTAACTGTTATTTCGTTATACATACTAGCAACCGAATCGAACATAAGGTTGAATGGATAGATTGAACAATCATTGTATCTGGGTTGTCTCCGATTATATCGTTATGTTGTATATTTAACTACACCTACCATGTTACAGTTCTTTCGTTACACATACGAGCGTCTGAATCGAACATAAGGTTGGATGGTTAGACGGAACGATAATTGTAACTAAGTTGTATTCGATTATATCGTGATGACGTTCATATAGAAATACTCACCAGGTTACTGTTCTTTCGTTATACATACGAGCAACCGAATTGAACAGAAGGTTGAATGGATAGTATCCGGGTTGTATTCGATTATGATGTTATGCTGTATATATAGTTATACTCATAAGGTGACGGTATTCCCGTTTCACATACGAGCGACCGAAACGAACAGAAAGTTGAATGGATAGTCTGAACAATCAATGTATCTGGGTGGTATCCAATTATATCGCAATACTGTATATATAGTGATACTTACCAGGTGACGGTACTTCCGTTACACATACTAGCGACTGAATCGAACAGATGGTTAAATGGTTAGACGAAACGATAATTGTATCTGAGTTGTATTCGATGATATCGTGATGATGTTTATATAGCAATACTCACCAGGTAACTGTTCTTCCGTTTTACATACAAGCGACCGAATCGAGCAGAAGGTTGAATTCAGTATAGATTGAACAATCATCGTATCTGGGTTGTATTCGATTATGTTTATATAGTTATACTCACCAGGTAACTGTTCTTCCGTTATACATACGAGCAACTGAATTGAACAGAAGGTTGAAAGGATAGTATATGGGTTGTATTCGATTATGATGTTATGCTGTGTATATAGTTATACACACTAGGAGACGGTATTCCCGTTTAACATACGAGCGACCGAAACAAAAAGAAAGTTGAATGGATAGACTGAACAATCAATGTATCTGGGTGGTATCCGATTATATCGCAATACTGTATATATAGTGATACTTACCAGGTGACGATACTTCCGTTACACATACTAGCGACTGAATCGAACAGAATGTTGAATGGTTAGACGAAACGATAATTGTATCTGAGTTGTATTCGATGATATCGTGATGATGTTTATATAGCAATACTCACCAGGTAACTGTTCTTCCGTTTTACATACAAGCGACCGAATCGAGCAGAAGGTTGAATTCAGTATAGATTCAACAATCATCGTATCTGGGTTGTATTCGATTATGTTTATATAGTTATACTCACCAGGTAACTGTTCTTCCGTTATACATACGAGCAACTGAATTGAACAGAAGGTTGAAAGGATAGTATATGGGTTGTATTCGATTATGATGTTATGCTGTGTATATAGTTATACACACTAGGAGACGGTATTCCCGTTTTACATACGAGCGACCGAAACAAAAAGAAAGTTGAATGGATAGACTGAACAATCAATGTATCTGGGTGGTATCCGATTATATCGCAATACTGTATATATAGTGATACTTACCAGGTGACGATACTTCCGTTACACATACTAGCGACTGAATCGAACAGAATGTTGAATGGTTAGACGAAACGATAATTGTATCTGAGTTGTATTCGATGATATCGTGATGATGTTTATATAGCAATACTCAGCAGGTTACTGTTCTTTCGTTATACATACGAGCAACCGAATCGAACAGAAGGTTGAATGGATAGTATCTGGGTTGTATTCGATTATGATGTATAGCTGTGTATATAGTTATACACATAAGGTGACAATATTCCCGTTTCACATACGAGCGACCGAAACGAACAGAAAGTTGAATGGATAGACTGAACAATCAATGTATCTGGGTGGTATCCGATTATATCGCAATACTGTATATATAGTGATACTTACCAGGTGACGGTACTTCCGTTACACATACTAGCGACTGAATCGAACCGAAGGTTAAATGGTTAGACGAAACGATAATTGTATCTGAGTTGTATTCGATGATATCGTGATGATGTTTATATAGCAATACTCACCAGGTATCTGTCCTTCCGTTTTACATACAAGCGACCGAATCGAGCAGAAGGTTAAATGGATAGATTGAACAATCATCGTATCTGAGTTGTGTTCGATTATGTTTATATAGATATACTCACCAGGTACCTGTTCTTCCGATATACATACGAGCAACCGAATCGAACATAAGGTTGAATGGATAGATTGAACAATCATCGTATCTGAGTTGTATTCGATTATGTTTATATAGTTATACTCACCAGGTAACTGTTCTTCCGTTATACATACGAGCGACTGAATTGAACTGAAGGTTGAATGGATAGACTGAACAATCATCGTATCTGGGTTGTATTCGATCATTTCGTGATGATTATTATATATTATGTCCTACCAGGTAACTGTTCTTTCGCTATACATACTAGCAACCGAATCGAACATAAGGTTGAATGGATAGATTGAACAATCATTGTATCTGGGTTGTCTCCGATTATATCGTTATGTTGTATATTTAACTACACCTACCATGTAACGGTTCTTTCGTTACACATATGAGCGTCTGAATCGAACATAAGGTTGGATGGTTAGACGGAACGATAATTGTATCTGAGTTGTATTCGATGATATCGTGATGATGTTTATATAGCAATACTCACCAGGTAACTGTTCTTCCGTTTTACATACAAGCGACCGAATCGAGCAGAAGGTTGAATTCAGTATAGATTGAACAATCATCGTATCTGGGTTGTATTCGATTATGTTTATATAGTTATACTCACCAGGTAACTGTTCTTCCGTTATACATACGAGCAACTGAATTGAACAGAAGGTTGAAAGGATAGTATATGGGTTGTATTCGATTATGATGTTATGCTGTGTATATAGTTATACACACTAGGAGACGGTATTCCCGTTTTACATACGAGCGACCGAAACAAAAAGAAAGTTGAATGAACAATCAATGTATCTGGGTGGTATCCGATTATATCGCAATACTGTATATATAGTGATACTTACCAGGTGACGATACTTCCGTTACACATACTAGCGACTGAATCGAACAGAATGTTGAATGGTTAGACGAAACGATAATTGTATCTGAGTTGTATTCGATGATATCGTGATGATGTTTATATAGCAATACTCACCAGGTAACTGTTCTTCCGTTTTACATACAAGCGACCGAATCGAGCAGAAGGTTGAATTCAGTATAGATTGAACAATCATCGTATCTGGGTTGTATTCGATTATGTCTATATAGTTATACTCACCAGGTAACTGTTCTTCCGTTATACATACGAGCGACTGAATTGAACAGAAGGTTGAATGGATAGTATATGGGTTGTATTCGATTATGATGTTATGCTGTGTTTATAGTTATACACACTAGGAGACGGTATTCCCGTTATACATACGAGCGACCGAAACGAAAAGAAAGTTGAATGGATAGACTGAACAATCAATGTATCTGGGTGGTATCCGATTATATCGCAATACTGTATATATAGTGATACTTACCAGGTGACGATACTTCCGTTACACATACTAGCGACTGAATCGAACAGAATGTTGAATGGTTAGACGAAACGATAATTGTATCTGAGTTGTATTCGATGATATCGTGATGATGTTTATATAGCAATACTCACCAGGTTACTGTTCTTTCGTTATACATACGAGCAACCGAATCGAACAGAAGGTTGAATGGATAGTATCTGGGTTGTATTCGATTATGATGTAATGCTGTGTATATAGTTATACACATAAGGTGACGGTATTTCCGTTTCACATACGAGCGACCGAAACGAACAAAAAATTGAATGGATAGACTGAACAATCAATGTATCTGGGTGGTATCCGATTATATCGCAATACAGTTCAGTCGCTCTTATGTATAACTGGAAAACAGTTACCTGGTGAGTATAACTATATGAACATCATCACGATATAATCGAATACAACCCCAGATACGATCATTGTTTAGTCTATCCATTCAACCTTCAGTTCAATTCAGTCGCTCGTATGTATAACGGAAGAACAGTTACCTGGTGAGTATAACTGTATAAACATAATCGAATACAACTCAGATACGATGATTGTTCAATCTATCCATTCAACCTTATGTTCGATTCGGTTGCTCGTATGTATATCGGAAGAACAGGTACCTGGTGAGTATATCTATATAGACATAATCGAACACAACTCAGATACGATGATTGTTTAATCTATCCATTTAACCTTCTGCTCGATTCGGTCGCTTGTATGTAAAACGGAAGGACAGTTACCTGGTGAGTATTGCTATATAAACATCATCACGATATCATCGAAAACAACTTAGATACAATTATCGTTTCGTCTAACCATTTAACCTTCTGTTCGATTCAGTCGCTAGTATGTGTAACGGAAGTACCGTCACCTGGTAAGTATCACTATATATACAGTATTGCGATATAATCGGATACCACCCAGATACATTGATTGTTCAGTCTATCCATTCAACTTTCTGTTCGTTTCGGTCGCTCGTATGTGAAACGGGAATACCGTCACCTTATGTGTATAACTATATACACAGCATTACATCATAATCGAATACAACCCAGATACTATCCATTCAACCTTCTGTTCGATTCGGTTGCTCGTATGTATAACGAAAGAACAGTAACCTGGTGAGTCTTGCTATATAAACATCATCACGATATCATCGAATACAACTCAGATACAATTATCGTTTCGTCTAACCATTCAACATTCTGTTCGATTCAGTCGCTAGTATGTGTAACGGAAGTATCGTCACCTGGTAAGTATCACTATATATACAGTATTGCGATATAATCGGATACCACCCAGATACATTGATTGTTCAGTCTATCCATTCAACTTTCTTTTCGTTTCGGTCGCTCGTATGTATAACGGGAATACCGTCTCCTAGTGTGTATAACTATATACACAGCATAACATCATAATCGAATACAACCCATATACTATCCATTCAACCTTCTGTTCAATTCAGTCGCTCGTATGTATAACGGAAGAACAGTTACCTGGTGAGTATAACTATATAAACATAATCGAATACAACCCAGATACGATGATTGTTCAATCTATACTGAATTCAACCTTCTGCTCGATTCGGTCGCTTGTATGTAAAACGGAAGAACAGTTACCTGGTGAGTATTGCTATATAAACATCATCACGATATCATCGAATACAACTCAGATACAATTATCGTTTCGTCTAATCATTTAACCTTCTGTTCGATTCAGTCGCTAGTATGTGTAACGGAAGTACCGTCACCTGGTAAGTATCACTATATATACAGTATTGCGATATAATCGGATACCACCCAGATACATTGATTTTTCAGTCTATCCATTCAACTTTCTGTTCGTTTCGGTCGCTCGTATGTGAAACGGGAATACCGTCACCTTATGTGTATAACTATATATACAGCATAACATCATAATCGAATACAACCCAGATACTATCCATTCAACCTTCTGTTCGATTCGGTTGCTCGTATGTATAACGAAAGAACAGTAACCTGGTGAGTATTTCTATATGAACGTCATCACGATATAATCGAATACAACTTAGTTACAATTATCGTTCCGTCTAACCATCCAACCTTATGTTCGATTCAGACGCTCGTATGTGTAACGAAAGAACCGTTACATGGTAGGTGTAGTTAAATGTACAACATAACGATATAATCGGAGACAACCCAGATACAATGATTGTTCAATCTATCCATTCAACCTTATGTTCGATTCGGTTGCTAGTATGTATAACGAAAGAACAGTTACCTGGTAAGACATAATATATAATAATCATCACGAAATGATCGAATACAACCCAGATACGATGATTGTTCAGTCTATCCATTCAACCTTCTGTTCAGTTCAGTCGCTCTTATGTATAACTGGAGAACAGTTACCTGGTGAGTATAACTATATGAACATCATCACGATATAATCGAATACAACCCCAGATACGATCATTGTTTAGTCTATCCATTCAACCTTCAGTTCAATTCAGTCGCTCGTATGTATAACGGAAGAACAGTTACCTGGTGAGTATAACTATATAAACATAATCGAATACAACTCAGATACGATGATTGTTCAATCTATCCATTTAACCTTCTGCTCGATTCGGTTGCTAGTATGTATAACGAAAGAACAGTTACCTGGTAAGACATAATATATCAATCATCGTATCTGAGTTGTGTTCGATTATGTTTATACGAGCGACCGAAACGAACAGAAAGTTGAATGGATAGACTGAACAATCAATGTATCTGGGTGGTATCCGATTATATCGCAATACTGTATATATAGTGATACTTACCAGGTGACGATACTTCCGTTACGCATACTAGCGACTGAATCGAACAGAATGTTGAATGGTTAGACGAAACGATAATTGTATCTGAGTTGTATTCGATGATATCGTGATGATGTTTATATAGCAATACTCACCAGGTAACTGTTCTTCTGTTTCACATACAAGCGACCGAATCGAGCAGAAGGTTGAATTCAGTATAGATTGAACAATCATCGTATCTGGGTAGTATTCGATTATGTTTATATAGTTATACTCACCAGGTAACTGTTCTTCCGTTATACATACGAGCGACTGAATTGAACAGAAGGTTGAATGGATAGTATATGGGTTGTATTCGATTATGATGTTATGCTGTGTATATGGTTATACACACTAGGAGACGGTATTCCCGTTTTACATACGAGCGACCGAAACGAAAAGGAAGTTGAATGGATAGACTGAACAATCAATGTATCTGGGTGGTATCCGATTATATCGCAATACTGTATATATAGTGATACCTACCAGGGCGATACTTCCGTTACACATACTAGCGACTGAATCGAACAGAATGTTGAATGGTTAGACGAAACGATAATTGTATCTGAGTTGTATTCGATGATATCGTGATGATGTTTATATAGCAATACTCACCAGGTAACTGTCCTTCCGTTTTACATACAAGCGACCGAATCGAGCAGAAGGTTGAATGGATAGATTGAACAATCATCGTATCTGAGTTGTATTCGATTATGTTTATATAGATATACTCACCAGGTACCTGTTCTTCCGATATACATACGAGCAACCGAATCGAACATAAGGTTGAATGGATAGATTGAACAATCATCGTATCTGAGTTGTATTCGATTATGTTTATATAGTTATACTCACCAGGTAACTGTTCTTCCGTTATACATAAGAGCGACTGAACTGAACAGAAGGTTGAATGGATAGACTGAACAATCATCGTATCTGGGTTGTATTGGATTATTTCATATAGAAATACTCACCAGGTTACTGTTCTTTCGTTATACATACGAGCAACCGAATCGAACAGAAGGTTGAATGGATAGTATCTGGGTTGTATTCGATTATGATGTTATGCTGTGTATATAGTTATTCACATAAGGTGACGTTATTCCCGTTTCACATAAGAGCGACCGAAACGAACAGAAAGTTGAATGGATAGACTGAACAATCAATGTATCTGGGTGGTATCCGATTATATCGCAATACTGTATATATAGTGATACTTACCAGGTGACGGTTCTTCCGTTACACATACTAGCGACTGAATCGAACAGAAGGTTAAATGGTTAGACTAAACGATAATTGTATCTGAGTTGTATTCGATGATATCGTGATGATGTTCATATAGCAATACTCACCAGGTAACTGTTCTTCCGTTTTACATACAAGCGACCGAATCGAGCAGAAGGTTGAATTCAGTATAGATTGAACATTCATCGTATCTGGGTTGTATTCGATTATGTTTATATAGTTATACTCACCAGGTAACTGTTCTTCCGTTATACATACGAGCGACTGAATTGAACAGAAGGTTGAATGGATAGTATATGGGTTGTATTCGATCAAGATGTTATGCTGTGTATATAGTTATACACACTAGCAGACGGTATTCCCGTTTCACATACGAGCGACCGAAACAAAAAGAAAGTTGAATGGATGGACTGAACAATCAATGTATCTGGGTGGTATCCGATTATATCGCAATACTGTATATATAGTGATACTTACCAGGTGACGATACTTCCGTTACACATACTAGCGACTGAATCGAACAGAATGTTGAATGGTTAGACGAAACGATAATTGTATCTGGGTTGTATTCGATGATATCGTGATGATGTTTATATAGCAATACTCACCAGGTTACTGTTCCTTCGTTATACATACGAGCAACCGAATCGAACAGAAGGTTGAATGGATAGTATCTGGGTTGTATTCGATTATGATGTTATGCTGTGTATATAGTTATACACATAAGGTGACGGTATTCCCGTTTCACATACGAGCGACCGAAACGAACAGAAAGTTGAATGGATAGACTAAACAATCAATGTATCTGGGTGGTATCCGATTATATCGCAATACTGTATATATAGTGATACTTACCAGGTGACGGTACTTCCGTGACACATACTAGCGACTGAATCGAACAGAAGGTTAAATGGTTAGACGAAACGATAATTGTATCTGAGTTGTATTCGATGATATCGTGATGATGTTTATATAGCAATACTCACCAGGTAACTTCCGTTTTACATACAAGCGACCGAATCGAGCAGAAGGTTGAATGGATAGATTGAACAATCATCGTATCTGAGTTGTATTCGATTATGTTTATATAGATATACTCACCAGGTACCTGTTCTTCCGATATACATACGAGCAACCGAATCGAACATAAGGTTGAATGGATAGATTGAACAATCATCGTATCTGAGTTGTATTCGATTATGTTTATATAGTTATACTCACCAGGTAACTGTTCTTCCGTTATACATACGAGCGACTGAATTGAACAGAAGGTTGAATGGATAGTATATGGGTTGTATTCGATCAAGATGTTATGCTGTGTATATAGTTATACACACTAGCAGACGGTATTCCCGTTTCACATACGAGCGACCGAAACAAAAAGAAAGTTGAATGGATGGACTGAACAATCAATGTATCTGGGTGGTATCCGATTATATCGCAATACTGTATATATAGTGATACTTACCAGGTGACGATACTTCCGTTACACATACTAGCGACTGAATCGAACAGAATGTTGAATGGTTAGACGAAACGATAATTGTATCTGGGTTGTATTCGATGATATCGTGATGATGTTTATATAGCAATACTCACCAGGTTACTGTTCCTTCGTTATACATACGAGCAACCGAATCGAACAGAAGGTTGAATGGATAGTATCTGGGTTGTATTCGATTATGATGTTATGCTGTGTATATAGTTATACACATAAGGTGACGGTATTCCCGTTTCACATACGAGCGACCGAAACGAACAGAAAGTTGAATGGATAGACTAAACAATCAATGTATCTGGGTGGTATCCGATTATATCGCAATACTGTATATATAGTGATACTTACCAGGTGACGGTACTTCCGTTACACATACTAGCGACTGAATCGAACAGAAGGTTAAATGGTTAGACGAAACGATAATTGTATCTGAGTTGTATTCGATGATATCGTGATGATGTTTATATAGCAATACTCACCAGGTAACTTCCGTTTTACATACAAGCGACCGAATCGAGCAGAAGGTTGAATGGATAGATTGAACAATCATCGTATCTGAGTTGTATTCGATTATGTTTATATAGATATACTCACCAGGTACCTGTTCTTCCGATATACATACGAGCAACCGAATCGAACATAAGGTTGAATGGATAGATTGAACAATCATCGTATCTGAGTTGTATTCGATTATGTTTATATAGTTATACTCACCAGGTAACTGTTCTTCCGTTATACATACGAGCGACTGAATTGAACTGAAGGTTGAATGGATAGACTAAACAATGATCGTATCTGGGGTTGTATTCGATTATATCGTGATGATGTTCATATAGTTATACTCACCAGGAAAGTGTTCTCCAGTTATACATAAGAGCGACTGAACTGAACAGAAGAAAGTTGAATGGATAGACTGAACAATCATCGTATCTGGGTTTTATTCGATTATTTCGTGATGATTATTATATATTATGTCTAACCAGGTAACTGTTCTTTCGTTTTACATAAAAGCGACCGAATCGAGCAGAAGGTTGAATGGATAGATTGAAAATTCATCGTATCTGGGTTGTAATCGATTATGTTTATATAGTTATACTCACCAGGTAACTGTTCTTCCGTTATACATAAGAACGACTGAATTGAACAGAAGGTTGAATGGATAGACTAAACAATAATCGTATCTGGGGTTGTATTCGAGTATATCGTGATGATTATCATATAGTATGTCTAACCAGGTAACAGTTTTAGAAAGAGAAAATAGTCTATCCAATTAGAATATCAAACATAGTTTGAAATGAATGTCTGGTAGACTACGAGCAGAAAACAACTACTTTCCTGGTAAATACCACGCAGAACATTGAATTATATCTGCTCGTAATCCATGCAACGATTCACACTGTGAATGCAGATCGCAAATGTTTCTTTCTTCCTAAGACGTGACAAATTCACATCGGGACAGGCACGCCTAACAACCTACAGACCGGTTTCGGGCTTATTGGCCCTCATCAGTGCAGGGTAGTTATCCGAGTAGAGACCGTAAGATCTCCACTCGAAGCGTTGCCTGTCCCAATGCACCTTCGTCGCGTTTATTTGACCGCACTGAGCCGCGTTCCAACAGACAATTGGAAGTGGCGACACCATGCGGCAGAAGAAAGAAACACTCCAGAACTAAATCTCCCAAATCACAGAACTTGGAAGTGGCTTATAGCTCGACTAAGCTAATAAATGAAAAATGGAAAAGCCATAAATTGGACTACAATTTTAGAAAGAGAAAATAGTCTATCCAATTAGAATATCAAACATAGTTTGAAATGAATGTCTGGTAGACTACTGAGGGCCAATAAACCCGAAACCGGTCTGTAGGTTGTTAGGCGTGCCTGTCCCGATGTGAATTTGTCACGTCTTAGGAAGAAAGAAACATTTGCGATTTGAATTCACAGTGTGAATCGTTGCATGGATTACGAGCAAATATAATTCAATGTTCTGCGTGGTATTCACCAGGAAAGTAGTTGTTTTCTGCTCGTAGTCTACCAGACATTCATTTCAAACTATGTTTGATATTCTAATTGGATAGACTATTTTCTCTTTCTAAAATTGTAGTCCAATTTATGGCTTTTCCATTTTTCATTTATTAGCTTAGTCGAGCTATAAGCCACTTCCAAGTTCTGTGATTTGGGAGATTTAGTTCTGGAGTGCTTCTTTCTTCTGCCGCATGGTGTCGCCACTTCCAATTGTCTGTTGGAACGCGGCTCAGTGCGGTCAAATAAACGCGACGAAGGTGCATTGGGACAGGCAACGCTTCGAGTGGAGATCTTACGGTCTCTACTCGGATAACTACCCTGCACTGATGAGGGCCAATAAGCCCGAAACCGGTCTGTAGGTTGTTAGGCGTGCCTGTCCCGATGTGAATTTGTCACGTCTTAGGAAGAAAGAAACATTTGCGATCTGCATTCACAGTGTGAATCGTTGCATGGATTACGAGCCGATATAATTCAATGTTCTGCGTGGTATTTACCAGGAAAGTAGTTGTTTTCTGCTCGTAGTCTACCAGACATTCATTTCAAACTATGTTTGATATTCTAATTGGATAAACTATTTTCTCTTTCTAAAATTGTAGTCCAATTTATGGCTTTTCCATTTTTCAGGTAACAGTTCTTCCGTTAAACATACGGGCAACCGAATCGAACATAAGGTTGAATGAATAGATTGAACAATCATCGTATCTGGGTTGTCTCCGATTATATCGTTATGCTGTATATTTGGATACACCTACCATGTAACGGTTCTTTCGTTACACCTACGAGCGTCTGAAACAAACATAAGGTTGGATGGTTAGACGGAACGATAATTGTAACTAAGTTGTATTCGATTATATCGTGGTGATGTTTATATAGTAATACTCACCAGGTGACTGTTCTTGCGTTATACATACGAGCGACCCAATCGAACAAAAGGTTGGATGGATAGACGGAATGATCATTGTATCTGAGTTGTATTCGATTATATCTTGATGATGTTCATATGGAAATACTCACCAGGTTACTGTTCTTTCGTTATACATACGAGAAACCGAATCGAACAGAAGGTTGAATGGATAGTATCTGGGTTGTATTCGATTATGATGTTATGCTGTGTATATAGTTATACACATAAGGTGACGGTATTCCCGTTTTACATACGAGCGACCGAAACGAAGAGAAAGTTGAATGGATAGACTGAACAATCAATGTACCTGGGTGGTATCCGATTATATCGCAATACTGTATATATAGTGATACTTACCAGGTGACGGTATTCCAGTTATACATACTAGCGACTGAATCGAACAGAAGGTTAAATGGTTAGACGAAACGATAATTGTATCTGAGTTGTATTCGATGATATCATGATGATGTTTATATAGCAATACTCACCAGGTAACTGTTCTTCCGTTTTACATACAAGCGACCAAATCGAGCAGAAGGTTGAATTCAGTATAGATTGAACAATCATCGTATCTGGGTTGTATTCAATTATGTTTATATATTTATACTCACCAGGTAACTGTTCTTCCGTTATACATACGAGCGACTGAATTGAACAGAAGGTTGAATGGATAGACTAAACAATGATCGTATGATGTTTATATAGTTATACTCACCAGGTAACTGTTCTCCAGTTATACATAAGAGCGACTGAACTGAACAGAAGGTTGAATGGATAGACTGAACAATCATCGTATCTGGGTTGTTTTCGATTATTTCGTGATGATTATTATATATTATGTTTAACCAGGTAACTGTTATTATGTTATACATACCAGCAAACGAATCGAACATAAGGTTGAATGGATAGATTGAACAATCATTGTATCTGGGTTGTTTCCGATTATATCGTTATGCTGTATATTTAGATAAACCTACCATGTAACGGTTCTTTCGTTACACATACGAGCGTCTGAATCGAACATAAGGTTGGATGGTTAGACGGAACGATAATTGTAACTGAGTTGTATTCTATTATATCGTGGTAATGTTTATATAGTAATACTCACCAGGTCACTGTTCTTGCGTTATACGTACGAGCGACCAAATCGAACAGAAGGTTGGATGGATAGACGGAATGACCATTATATCTGAGTTGTATTCGATTATATCGTGATTAAGTTCACATGGAAATACTCACCAGGTTAGGTTAGGTTAGGTTAGGATACTCACCAGGTTACTGTTCTTTCGTTATATATACGAGCAACCGAATCGAACAGAAGGTTGAATGGATAGTATCTGGGTTGTATTCGATTATGATGTTATGCTGTGTATATAGTTTTACACACTAGGTGACGGTATTCCCGTTTTACATACGAGCGACCGAAACGAATAGAAAGTTGAATGGATATACTGAACAATCAATGTATCTGGTTGGTATCCGATTATATCGCAATACTGTATATATAGTGACACTTACCAGGTGACGGTTCTTCCGTTACACATACTAGCGACTGAATCGAACAGAAGGTTAAATGGTTAGACGAAGCGATAATTGTATCTGAGTTGTATTCGATGATATCGTGATGATGTTTATATAGCAATACTCACCAGGTAACTGTTCTTTCGTTTCACATAAGAACGACTGAATTGAACAGAAGGTTGAATGGATAGACTAAACAATAATCGTATCTGGGGTTGTATTCGAGTATATCGTGATGATTATCATATAGTATGTCTAACCAGGTAACAGTTCTCATATATAATCTAACCAGAAACCCAGAAACATTGATTGTTCAGTCTATCCATTCAACTTTCTTTTCGTTTCGGTCGCTCGTATGTAAAATGGGAATACCGTCACCTAGTGTGTATAACTATATACACAGCATAACATCATAATCGAATACAACCCATATACTATCCATTCAACCTTCTGTTCAATTCAGTCGCTCGTATGTATAACGGAAGAACAGTTACCTGGTGAGTATAACTATATGAACATCATCACGATATCATCGAATACAACTCAGATACAATTATCGTTTCGTCTAACCATTCAACCTTCTGTTCGATTCAGTCGCTAGTATGTGAAACGGAAGTACCGTCACCTGGTGAGTATCACTATATATACAGTATTGCGATATAATCGGATACCACCCAGATACATTGATTGTTCAGTCTATCCATTCAACTTTCTGTTCGTTTCGGTCGCTCGTATGTAAAACGGGAATACCGTCACCTTATGTGTATAACTATATACACAGCTTAACATCATAATCGAATACAACCCAGATACTATCCATTCAACCTTCTGTTCGATTCGGTTGCTCGTATGTATAACGAAAGAACAGTAACCTGGTGAGTATTTCTATATGAACGTCATCACGATATAATCGAATACAACTCAGATACAATAATCATACCGTCTATCCATCCAACCTTCTGTTCGATTGGGTCGCTCGTATGTATAACGCAAGAACAGTCACCTGGTGAGTATTACTATATAAACATCACCACGATATAATCGAATACAACTCAGTTACAATTATCGTTCCGTCTAACCATCCAAGCTTATGTTCGATTCAGACGCTCGTATGTGTAACGAAAGAACCGTTACATGGTAGGTGTAACTAAATATACAGCATAACGATATAATCGGAGACAACCCAGATACAATGATTGTTCAATCTATCCATCCAACCTTATGTTCGATTCGGTTGCTCGTATGTATAACGGAAGAACTGTTACCTGGTGAGTCATACTATATGATAATAATCACGATATAATCGAATACCACCCAGATACGATGAATGTTCAGTCTATCCATTCAACCTTCTGTTTAGTTCAGTCGCTCTTATGTATTACTGGAGAACAGTTTCCTGGTGAGTATAACTATATGAACATCATCAAGATATAATCGAATACAACCCCAGATACGATTATTGTTTAGTCTATCCATTCAACCTTCTGTTCAATTCAGTCGCTCGTATGTATAACGGAAGACCAGTTACCTGGTGAGTATAACTATATAAACATAATCGAATACAACCCAGATACGATGATTGTTCAATCTATACTAAATTTAAGCTTCTGCTCGATTCGGTCGCTTGTATGTAAAACGGAAGAACAGTTACCTGGTGAGTATTGCTTTATGAACATCATCACGATATCATCGAATACAACTCAGAGATACAATTATCAATTCGTCTAACCATTTAACCTTCTGTTCGATTCAGTCGCTAGTATGTGTAACGGAAGTACCGTCACCTGGTAAGTATCACTATATATACAGTATTGCGATATAATCGGATACCACCCAGATGCATTGATTGTTCAGTCTATCCATTCGACTTTCTGTTCAGGTCAGTCGCTCTTATGTATAACTGGAGAACAGTTTCCTAGTGAGTATAACTATATGAACATTATCAAGATATAATCGAATACAACTCAGATACAATAATCATACCGTCTATCCATCCAACCTTCTGTTCGATTGGGTCGCTCGTATGTATAACGCAAGAACAGTCACCTGGTGAGTATTACTATATAAACATCACCACGATATAATCGAATACAACTCAGTTACAATTATCGTTCCGTCCGTTAAGGCGATCTGAAGAATTCGAAAAAGTTCCAAGGGGGCCCCCTTTGATGCATTTTTTTTTCGATTTCGGTTTTTTCGATTCTAGAAATGGAATCTACGAAAGAAACAAGCAGATTGGTATGATCGAAGTTGAAAATCGGTCCATCCGTTCGGAAGTTAAGGCGATCTGAAGAATTCGAAAAAGTTCCAAGGGGACCCCCTTTGATGCAATTTTTTTTCGATTTCGGTTTTTTCGATTGGAGAAATGGATTCTATAAAAAAAACAAGCGAATTGGTATGCGCGAAATTGAAAATCGGTCCATCCGTTCGGAAGTTAAGGCGATCTGAAGAATTCGAAAAAATTCCAAGAAGGCCCCCTTTGATGCATTTTTTTTTCGATTTCGGTTTTTTCGATTGGAGAAATGGATTCTATGAAAGAAAACAAGCAGATTGGTATGATCGAAGTTGAAAATCGGTCCATCCG
The DNA here is from genome assembly GCA_029955515.1 of Chrysomela aeneicollis. Taxonomy (NCBI): domain Eukaryota; kingdom Metazoa; phylum Arthropoda; class Insecta; order Coleoptera; family Chrysomelidae; genus Chrysomela; species Chrysomela aeneicollis. Next base: position 27,752,736 of record JARUHQ010000004.1, on the reverse strand, counting down.
TTCGGAAGTTAAGGCGATCTGAAGAATTCGAAAAAGTTCCAAGGGGGCCCCCTTTGATGCATTTTTTTTCTCGATTTCGGTTTTTTCGATTGGAGAAATGGATTCTATGAAAAAAAACAAGCAGATTCGTATGATCGAAGTTGAAAATCGGTCCATCCGTTCGGAAGTTAAGGCGATCTAAAGAATTCGAAAAAGTTCCAAGGGGGCTCCCTTTGATGCTTTTTATTTTTTCGATTTCGGTTTTTTTGATTGGAGAAATGGATTCTATGAAAAAAAAACAAGCAGATTGGTATGATCGAAGTTGAAAATCGGTCCATACGTTCGAAAGTTAAGGCAATCTGAAGAATTCGAAAAAGTTCCAAGGGGGCCCCCTTTGATGCATTTTTTATTTTCGATTTCGGTTTTTTTGATCGGAGAAATGGATTCTATGAAAAAAAAAGCAGATTGGTATGATCGAAGTTGAAAATCGGTCCATCCGTTCGGAAGTTAAGTCGATCTGAAGAATTCGAAAAAGTTCCAAGGGGGCCCCTTTTGATGCATTTTTTTTTCGATTTCGGTCTTTTCGATTGCAGAAATGGATTCTATGGAAAAAAAACAAGCAGATTCGTATAATCGAAGTTGAAAATCGGTCTATCCGTTCGGAAGTTAAGGCGATCTGAAGAATTCGAAGAAGTTCCAAGGGGGCTCCCTTTGATGCTATTTATTTTTTCGATTTCGGTTTTTTTGATTGGAGAAATGGATTCTATGAAAAAAAAAAAACAAGCAGATTGGTATGATCGAAGTTGAAAATCGGTCCATCCGTTCGGAAGTTAAGGCGATCTGAAGAATTCGAAAAAGTTCCAAGGGGACCCCCTCTGATGCAATTTTTCTTTTCGATTTCGGTTTTTTCGATTGGAGAAATGGATTCTATGAAAAAAACAAGCAGATTGGTATGATCGAAGTTGAAAATCGGTCCATCCGTTCGGAAGTTAAGGCGATCTGAAGAATTCAGAAAAGTTCCAAGGGGACCCCTTTTGATGCGATTTTTTTTTCGATTTTGGTTTTTTCGATTGGAGAAATGGATTCTATGAAAAAAACAAGCAGATTGGTATGATCGAAGTTGAAAATCGGTCCATCCGTTCGGAAGTTGAGGCGATTTGAAGAATTCGAAAAAGTTCCAAGGGGACCCCCTTTAATGCTTTTTCTTTTTCAAATTTCGGATTTTTCGATTGGAGAAATAGATTCTATGAGAAAAAACAAGCAGTTTGGTATGATCGAAGTTGAAAATCGGTCCATCCGTTCGGAAGTAAAGGCGATCTGAAGAATTCGAAAAAGTTCCAAGGGGGCCCCCTTTGATACAATTTGTTTTCAGATTTCGGTTTTTTCGATTGGAGAAATGGATTCTATGAGAAAAAACAAGCAGTTTGGTATGATCGAAGTTGAAAATCGGTCCATCCGTTCGGAAGTTAAGGCGATCTGAAGAATTCGAAAAAGTTCCAAGGGGGCCACCTTTGATGCATTTTTTTGTTTCTATTTCGATTTTTTTGATCGGAAAATGGATTCTATGAAAAAAAAAAGCAGATTAGTATGATCGAAGTTGAAAATCGGTAAATCCGTTCGGAAGTTAAGTCGATCTGAAGAATTCGAAAAAGTTCCAAGGGGGCCCCCTTTGATGCATTTTTTTTTCGATTTCGGTTCTTTCGATGCAGAAATGGATTCTATGAAAAAAAAACAAGCAGATTCGTATGATCGAAGTTGAAAATCGGTCCATCCGTTCGGAAGTTAAGGCGATCTGAAGAATTCGAAAAAGTTCCAAGGGGGCTCCCTTTGATGCTTTTTATTTTTTCGATTTCGGTTTTTTTGATTGGAGAAATGGATTCTATGAAAAAAAAACAAGCAGATTGGTATGATCGAAGTTGAAAATCGGTCCATACGTTCGAAAATTATGGCAATCTGAAGAATTCGAAAAAGTTCCAAGGGGGCCCCCTTTGATGCATTTTTTTTTTTCGATTTCGGTTTTTTTGATCGGAGAAATGGATTCTATGAAAAAAAAAAGCAAATTGGTATGATCGAAGTTGGAAATCGGTCCATCCGTTCGGAAGCTAAGTCGATCTGAAGAATTCGAAAAAGTTCCAAGGGGGCCCCCTTTGATGCATTTTTTTTTTCGATTTCGGTTTTTTTGATTGCAGAAATGGATTCTATGAAAAAAAAGCAGATTCGTATGATCGAAGTTGAAAATCGGTCCATCTGTTCGGAAGTTAAGGCGATCTGAAGAATTCGAAAAAGTTCCAAGGGGGCTCCCTTTGATGCTTTTTATTTTTTCGATTTCGGTTTTTTTGATTGGAGCAATGGATTCTATGAAAAAAAACAAGCAGATTGGTATGATCGAAGTTGAAAATCGGTCCTTCCGTTCGGAAGTTAAGGCGATCTGAAGAATTCAGAAAAGTTCCAAGGGGACCCCCTTTGATGAATTTTTTTTTTTTCGATTTTGGTTTTTTTGATTGGAGAAATGGATTTTATGAAAAAAAACAAACAGATTGGTACGATCGAAGTTGAAAATCGGTCCATCCGTTCGGAAGTTAAGGCGATTTGAAGAATTCGAAAAAGTTCCAAGGGGACCCCCTTAGATGCAATTTTCTTTCAGATTCCGTTTTTTTCGATTGAAGAAATGGATTCTCTGAAAAAAAACAAGCAGTTTGGTATGATCGAAGTTGAAAATCGGTCCATCCGTTCGGAAGTTAAGGCGAGCTGAAGAATTCGAAAAAGTTCCAAGGGGACCTCCTTTGATGCAATTTTTTTTTCGATTTCGGTTTTTTCTATTGAAGAAATGGATTCTATGAAAAAACAAGCAAATTGGTATGCGCGAAATTGAAAATCGGTCGGTCCGTTCGGAAGTTGAGGCGGTCTGAAGAATTCGAAAAAGTTCCAAGGTGGCCCCCTTTGATGCATTTTTTTTCGATTTCGGTTTTTCCGATTGGAGAAATGGATTCAATGAAAAAAAACAAGCAGATTGGTATGTTCGAAGTTGAAAATCGGTCCATCCGTTCGGAAGTTAAGGCGATCTGAAGAATTCGAAAAAGTTCCAAGGGGGCCCCCTTTGATGCATGTTTTTTTCGATTTCGGTTTTTTCGATTGGAGAAATGGATTCTATGAAAAAAAACAAGCAGATTGGTATGATCGAAGTTAAAAATCGGTCCATCCGTTCGGAAGTTAAGGCGATCTGAAGAATTCGAAAAAGTTCCAAGGGGGAATTCGATTTCGGTTTTTTCGATTGGAGAAATGGATTCTATGAGAGAAAACAAGCAGATTGGTATGATCGAAGTTGAAAATCGGTCCATCCGTTCGGAAGTTAAGGCGATCTGAAGAATTCGAGAAAGTTCCAAGGGGGCCCCCATTGATGCATTTTTTTTTCGATTTCAGTTTTTTCGATTGGAGAAATGGATTCTATGAAGAAAAAACAAGCAGATTGGTATGATCGAAGTTGAAAATCGGTCCATCCGTTCGGAAGTTAAGGCGATCTGAAGAATTCGAGAAAGTTCCAAGGGGGCCCCCTTTGATGCATTTTTTTTTCGATTTTGTTTTTTTCGATTGGAGAAATGGATTCTATGAAAAAAAAAACAAGCAGTTTGGTATGATCGAAGTTGAAAATCGGTCCATCCGTTCGGAAGTTAAGGCGATCTGAAGAATTCGAAAAAGTTCCAAGGGCGCCCCCTTTGATGCAATTTTTTTTTCGATTCCGGTTTTTTCGATTGGAGAAATGGATTCTATAAAAAAAACAAGCAGATTGGTATGATCGTAGTTGAAAATCGGTCCATCCGTTCGGAAGTTAAGGCGATTTGAAGAATTCGAAAAAGTTACAAGGGGACCCCCTTTGATGTAATTTTTTTTCAGATTTTGGTTTTTTTGATTGCAGAAATGGATTCTATGAAAAAAAAAGCAGATTCGTATGATCGAAGTTGAAAATCGGTCCATCCGTTCGGAAGTTAAGGCGATCTGAAGAATTCGAAAAAGTTCCAAGGGGGCTCCCTTTGATGCTTTTTATTTTTTCGATTTCGGTTTTTTTGATTGGAGAAATGGATTCTATGAAAAAAAAACAAGCAGATTGGTATGATCGAAGTTGAAAATCGGTCCATCCGTTCGGAAGTTAAGGCGATTTGAAGAATTCGAAAAAGTTCCAAGGGGACCCCTTTTGATGCAATTTTTTTTCAGATTTCGGTTTTTTCGATTGGAGAAATGAATTCTATGAAAAAAAACAAGCAGTTTGGTATGATCGAAGTTGAAAATCGGTCCATCCGTTCGGAAGTTAAGGCGATCTGAAGAATTCGAAAAAGTTCCAAGGGGACACCCTTTGATGCAATTTTTTTTTCGATTTCGGTTTTTTCTATTGAAGAAATGGATTCTATGAAAAAACAAGCAAATTGGTATGCGCGAAATTGAAAATCGGTCGATCCGTTCGGAAGTTGAGGCGGTCTGAAGAATTCGAAAAAGTTCCAAGGTGGCCCCCTTTGATGCATTTTTTTTTTCGATTTCGGTTTTTTCGATTGGAGAAATGGATTCTATGAAAAAAAACAAGCAGATTGGTATGATCGAAGTTGAAAATCGGTCCATCCGTTCGGAAGTTAAGGCGATCTGAAGAATTCGAAAAAGTTCCAAGGGGACACCCTTTGATGCAATTTTTTTATCGATTTCGGTTTTTTCTATTGAAGAAATGGATTCTATGAAAAAACAAGCAAATTGGTATGAGCGAAATTGAAAATCGGTCGATCCGTTCGGAAGTTGAGGCGGTCTGAAGAATTCGAAAAAGTTCCAAGGTGGCCCCCTTTGATGCATTTTTTTTTCGATTTCCGTTTTTTCGATTGGAGAAATGGATTCTATGAAAAAAAACAAGCAGATTGGTATGATCGAAGTTGAAAATCGGTCCATACGTTCGAAAGTTAAGGCAATCTGAAGAATTCGAAAAAGTTCCAAGGGGGCCCCCTTTGATGCATTTTTTTTTTCGATTTCGGTTTTTTTGATCGGAGAAATGGATTCTATGAAAAAAAAAGCAGGTATGATCGAAGTTGAAAATCGGTCCATCCGTTCGGAAGTTAAGTCGATCTGAAGAATTCGAAAAAGTTTCAGGGGGGCCCCCTTTGATGCATTTTTTTTCGATTTCGGTTTTTTCGATTGTAGAAATGGATTCTATGAAAAAAAACAAGCAGATTCGCATGATCGAAGTTGAAAATCGGTCCATCCGTTCGGAAGTTAAGTCGATCTGAAGAATTCGAAAAAGTTCCAAGGGGGCCCCCTTTGATGCATTTTTTTTTTCGATTTCGGTTTTTTCGATTGAAGAAATGGATTCTATGAAAAAAAGACAAGCAGATTCGTATGATCGAAGTTGAAAATCGGTCCATCCGTTCGGAAGTTAAGGCGATCTGAAGAATTCGAAAAAGTTCCAAGGGGGCTCCCTTTGATGCTTTTTATTTTTTCGATTTCGGTTTTTTCGATTGGAGAAATGGATTCAATGAAAAAAAACAAGCAGATTGGTATGTTCGAAGTTGAAAATCGGTCCATCCGTTCGGAAGTTAAGGCGATCTGAAGAATTCGAAAAAGTTCCAAGGGGGCCCCCTTTGATGCATGTTTTTTTCGATTTCGATTTTTTCGATTGGAGAAATGGATTCTATGAAAAAAAACAAGCAGATTGGTATGATCGAAGTTAAAAATCGGTCCATCCGTTCGGAAGTTAAGGCGATCTGAAGAATTCGAAAAAGTTCCAAGGGGGAATTCGATTTCGGTTTTTTCGATTGGAGAAATGGATTCTATGAGAGAAAACAAGCAGATTGGTATGATCGAAGTTGAAAATCGGTCCATCCGTTCGGAAGTTAAGGCGATCTGAAGAATTCGAGAAAGTTCCAAGGGGGCCCCCATTGATGCATTTTTTTTTCGATTTCAGTTTTTTCGATCGGAGAAATGGATTCTATGAAGAAAAAACAAGCAGATTGGTATGATCGAAGTTGAAAATCGGTCCATCCGTTCGGAAGTTAAGGCGATCTGAAGAATTCGAGAAAGTTCCAAGGGGGCCCCCTTTGATGCATTTTTTTTTCGATTTTGTTTTTTTCGATTGGAGAAATGGATTCTATGAAAAAAAAACAAGCAGTTTGGTATGATCGAAGTTGAAAATCGGTCCATCCGTTCGGAAGTTAAGGCGATCTGAAGAATTCGAAAAAGTTCCAAGGGCGCCCCCTTTGATGCAATTTTTTTTTCGATTCCGGTTTTTTCGATTGGAGAAATGGATTCTATAAAAAAAACAAGCAGATTGGTATGATCGTAGTTGAAAATCGGTCCATCCGTTCGGAAGTTAAGGCGATTTGAAGAATTCGAAAAAGTTACAAGGGGACCCCCTTTGATGTAATTTTTTTTCAGATTTTGGTTTTTTTGATTGCAGAAATGGATTCTATGAAAAAAAAAGCAGATTCGTATGATCGAAGTTGAAAATCGGTCCATCCGTTCGGAAGTTAAGGCGATCTGAAGAATTCGAAAAAGTTCCAAGGGGGCTCCCTTTGATGCTTTTTATTTTTTCGATTTCGGTTTTTTTGATTGGAGAAATGGATTCTATGAAAAAAAAACAAGCAGATTGGTATGATCGAAGTTGAAAATCGGTCCATCCGTTCGGAAGTTAAGGCGATCTGAAGAATTCGAAAAAGTTCCAAGGGGATCCCCTTTGATGCAATTTTTCTTTTCGATTTCGGTTTTTCCAATTGGAGAAATGGATTCTATGAAAAAAAACAAGCAGATTGGTATGATCGAAGTTGAAAATCGGTCCATCCGTTCGGAAGTTAAGGCGATCTGAAGAATTCAGAAAAGTTCCAAGGGGACCCCCTTTGATGCAATTTTTTTTTTGATTTTGGTTTTTTCGATTGGAGAAATGGATTCTATGAAACAAAAAACAAGCAGATTGGTATGATCGAAGTTGAAAATCGGTCCATCCGTTCGGAAGTTAAGGCGATTTGAAGAATTCGAAAAAGTTCCAAGGGGACCCCTTTTGATGCAATTTTTTTTCAGATTTCGGTTTTTTCGATTGGAGAAATGAATTCTATGAAAAAAAACAAGCAGTTTGGTATGATCGAAGTTGAAAATCGGTCCATCCGTTCGGAAGTTAAGGCGATCTGAAGAATTCGAAAAAGTTCCAAGGGGACACCCTTTGATGCAATTTTTTTTTCGATTTCGGTTTTTTCTATTGAAGAAATGGATTCTATGAAAAAACAAGCAAATTGGTATGCGCGAAATTGAAAATCGGTCGATCCGTTCGGAAGTTGAGGCGGTCTGAAGAATTCGAAAAAGTTCCAAGGTGGCCCCCTTTGATGCATTTTTTTTTTCGATTTCGATTTTTTCGATTGGAGAAATGGATTCTATGAAAAAAAACAAGCAGATTGGTATGATCGAAGTTAAAAATCGGTCCATCCGTTCGGAAGTTAAGGCGATCTGAAGAATTCGAAAAAGTTCCAAGGGGGAATTCGATTTCGGTTTTTTCGATTGGAGAAATGGATTCTATGAGAGAAAACAAGCAGATTGGTATGATCGAAGTTGAAAATCGGTCCATCCGTTCGGAAGTTAAGGCGATCTGAAGAATTCGAGAAAGTTCCAAGGGGGCCCCCATTGATGCATTTTTTTTTCGATTTCAGTTTTTTCGATCGGAGAAATGGATTCTATGAAGAAAAAACAAGCAGATTGGTATGATCGAAGTTGAAAATCGGTCCATCCGTTCGGAAGTTAAGGCGATCTGAAGAATTCGAGAAAGTTCCAAGGGGGCCCCCTTTGATGCATTTTTTTTTCGATTTTGTTTTTTTCGATTGGAGAAATGGATTCTATGAAAAAAAAACAAGCAGTTTGGTATGATCGAAGTTGAAAATCGGTCCATCCGTTCGGAAGTTAAGGCGATCTGAAGAATTCGAAAAAGTTCCAAGGGCGCCCCCTTTGATGCAATTTTTTTTTCGATTCCGGTTTTTTCGATTGGAGAAATGGATTCTATAAAAAAAACAAGCAGATTGGTATGATCGTAGTTGAAAATCGGTCCATCCGTTCGGAAGTTAAGGCGATTTGAAGAATTCGAAAAAGTTACAAGGGGACCCCCTTTGATGTAATTTTTTTTCAGATTTTGGTTTTTTTGATTGCAGAAATGGATTCTATGAAAAAAAAAGCAGATTCGTATGATCGAAGTTGAAAATCGGTCCATCCGTTCGGAAGTTAAGGCGATCTGAAGAATTCGAAAAAGTTCCAAGGGGGCTCCCTTTGATGCTTTTTATTTTTTCGATTTCGGTTTTTTTGATTGGAGAAATGGATTCTATGAAAAAAAAACAAGCAGATTGGTATGATCGAAGTTGAAAATCGGTCCATCCGTTCGGAAGTTAAGGCGATCTGAAGAATTCGAAAAAGTTCCAAGGGGATCCCCTTTGATGCAATTTTTCTTTTCGATTTCGGTTTTTCCAATTGGAGAAATGGATTCTATGAAAAAAAACAAGCAGATTGGTATGATCGAAGTTGAAAATCGGTCCATCCGTTCGGAAGTTAAGGCGATCTGAAGAATTCAGAAAAGTTCCAAGGGGACCCCCTTTGATGCAATTTTTTTTTCGATTTTGGTTTTTTCGATTGGAGAAATGGATTCTATGAAACAAAAAACAAGCAGATTGGTATGATCGAAGTTGAAAATCGGTCCATCCGTTCGGAAGTTAAGGCGATTTGAAGAATTCGAAAAAGTTCCAAGGGGACCCCTTTTGATGCAATTTTTTTTCAGATTTCGGTTTTTTCGATTGGAGAAATGAATTCTATGAAAAAAAACAAGCAGTTTGGTATGATCGAAGTTGAAAATCGGTCCATCCGTTCGGAAGTTAAGGCGATCTGAAGAATTCGAAAAAGTTCCAAGGGGACACCCTTTGATGCAATTTTTTTTTCGATTTCGGTTTTTTCTATTGAAGAAATGGATTCTATGAAAAAACAAGCAAATTGGTATGCGCGAAATTGAAAATCGGTCGATCCGTTCGGAAGTTGAGGCGGTCTGAAGAATTCGAAAAAGTTCCAAGGTGGCCCCCTTTGATGCATTTTTTTTTTCGATTTCGGTTTTTTCGATTGGAGAAATGGATTCTATGAAAAAAAACAAGCAGATTGGTATGATCGAAGTTGAAAATCGGTCCATCCGTTCGGAAGTTAAGGCGATCTGAAGAATTCGAAAAAGTTCCAAGGGGACACCCTTTGATGCAATTTTTTTTTCGATTTCGGTTTTTTCTATTGAAGAAATGGATTCTATGAAAAAACAAGCAAATTGGTATGCGCGAAATTGAAAATCGGTCGATCCGTTCGGAAGTTGAGGCGGTCTGAAGAATTCGAAAAAGTTCCAAGGTGGCCCCCTTTGATGCATTTTTTTTTCGATTTCCGTTTTTTCGATTGGAGAAATGGATTCTATGAAAAAAAACAAGCAGATTGGTATGATCGAAGTTGAAAATCGGTCCATACGTTCGAAAGTTAAGGCAATCTGAATAATTCGAAAAAGTTCCAAGGGGGCCCCCTTTGATGCATTTTTTTTTTCGATTTCGGTTTTTTTGATCGGAGAAATGGATTCTATGAAAAAAAAAGCAGGTATGATCGAAGTTGAAAATCGGTCCATCCGTTCGGAAGTTAAGTCGATCTGAAGAATTCGAAAAAGTTCCAAGGGGGCCCCCTTTGATGCATTTTTTTTCGATTTCGGTTTTTTCGATTGTAGAAATGGATTCTATGAAAAAAAACAAGCAGATTCGCATGATCGAAGTTGAAAATCGGTCCATCCGTTCGGAAGTTAAGTCGATCTGAAGAATTCGAAAAAGTTCCAAGGGGGCCCCCTTTGATGCATTTTTTTTTCGATTTCGGTTTTTTCGATTGAAGAAATGGATTCTATGAAAAAAAGACAAGCAGATTCGTATGATCGAAGTTGAAAATCGGTCCATCCGTTCGGAAGTTAAGGCGATCTGAAGAATTCGAAAAAGTTCCAAGGGGGCTCCCTTTGATGCTTTTTATTTTTTCGATTTCGGTTTTTTCGATTGGAGAAATGGATTCTATGAAAAAAAACAAGCAGATTGGTATGATCGAAGTTGAAAATCGGTCCATCCGTTCGGAAGTTATGGCGATCTGAAGAATTCGAAAAAGTTCCAAGGGGACCCCCTTTGATGCAATGTTTTTTTCGATTTTGGTTTTTTTGATCGGAGAAATGGATCCTATGAAAAAAAAAAGCAGGTATGATCGAAGTTGAAAATCGGTCCATCCGTTCGGAAGTTAAGTCGATCTGAAGAATTCGAAAAAGTTCCAAGGGGGCCCCCTTTGATGCATTTTTTTTTCGATTTCGGTTTTTTCGATTGGAGAAATGGTTTCTATGAAAAAAAACAAGCAGATTCGCATGATCGAAGTTGAAAATCGGTCCATCCGTTCGGAAGTTAAGGCGATCTGAAGAATTCGAAAAAGTTCCAAGGGGGCTCCCTTTGATGCTTTTTATTTTTTTGAGTTTGGTTTTTTTGATTGGAGAAATGGATTCTATGAAAAAAAACAAGCAGATTGGTATGATCGAAGTTGAAAATCGGTCCATCCGTTCGGAAGTTAAGTCGATCTGAAGAATTCGAAAAAGTTCCAAGGGGGCCCCCTTTGATGCATTTTTTTTTTCGATTTCGGTTTTTTCGATTGAAGAAATGGATTCTATGAAAAAAAGACAAGCAGATTCGTATGATCGAAGTTGAAAATCGGTCCATCCGTTCGGAAGTTAAGGCGATCTGAAGAATTCAAAAAAGTTCCAAGGGGGCTTTTTATTTTTTCGATTTCGGTTTTTTTGATTGGAGAAATGGATTCTATGAAAAAAAACAAGCAGATTGGTATGATCGAAGTTGAAAATCGGTCCATCCGTTCGGAAGTTAAGGCGATCTGAAGAATTCGAAAAAGTTCCAAGGGGACCCCCTTTGATGCATTTTTTTTTCGATTTCGGTTTTTTCGATTGGAGAAATGGATTCTATGAAAAAAACAAGCGAATTGGTATGCGCGAAATTGAAAATCGGTCCATCCGTTCGGAAGTTAAGGCGATCTGAAGAATTCGAAAAAATTCCAGGAAGGCCCACTTTGATGCATTTTTTCTTTCGATTTCGGTTTTTTTGATTGGAGAAATGGATTCTATGAAAGAAAACAAGCAGATTGGTATGATCGAAGTTGAAAATCGTTCCATCCGTTCGGAAGTTAAGGCGATCTGAAGAATTCGAAAAAGTTCCAAGGGGGCCCCCTTTGATGCATTTTTTTTTCGATTTCGGTTTTTTCAATTGGAGAAATGGATTCTATAAAAAAAAACAAGCAGATTGGTATGATCGAAGTTGAAAATAGGTCCATCCGTTCGGAAGTTAAGGCGATCTGAAGAATTCGAAAAAGTTATAAGGGGGCCCCCTTTGATGCATTTTTTTTTCGATTTCGGTTTTTTCGATTGGAGAAATGGATTCTATGAAAAAAAACAAGCAGATTGGTATGATCGAAGTTGAAAATCGGTTCATCCGTTCGGAAGTTAAGGCGATCTGAAGAATTCGAAAAAGTTTCAAGAGGGCTCCCTTTGATGCATTTTTTTTTCGATTTCGGTTTTTTCGATTGGAGAAATGGATTTTATAAAAAAAACAAGCAGATTGGTATGATCGAAGTTGAAAATCGGTCCATCCGTTCGGAAGTTAAGGCGATCTGAAGAATTCGTAAAAGTTCGAAGGGGGCCCCCTTTGATGAATTTTTTTTTTAGATTTCGGTTTTTTCGATTGGGGCAATGGATTCTATGAAAAAAAACAAGCAGATTGGTATGATCGAAGTTGAAAATCGGTCCATCCGTTCGGAAGTTAAGGCGATCTGAAGAATTCGAAAAAGTTCCAAGGGGGCCCCCTTTGGTGAATTTTTTTTTGATTTCGGTTTTTTCGATTGGAGAAATGGATTCTATGAAAGAAAACAAGCAGATTGGTATGATCGAAGTTGAAAATCGGTCCATCCGTTCGGAAGTTGAGGCGATCTGAAGAATTCGAAAAAGTTCCAAGGGGGCCCCCTTTGATTGTTTTTTTTTTTTAGATTTCGGTTTTTTCGATTGGGGCAATGGATTCTATGAAAAAAAACAAGCAGATCGGTATGATCGAAGTTGAAAATCGGTCCATCCGTTCGGAAGTTAAGGCGATCTGAAGAATTCGAAAAAGTTCCAAGGGGGCCCCCTTTGGTGAATTTTTTTTTTCGATTTCGGTTTTTTCGATTGGAGAAATGGATTCTATGAAAGAAAACAAGCAGATTGGTATGATCGAAGTTGAAAATCGGTCCATCCGTTCGGAAGTTAGGCGATCTGAAGAATTCGAAAAAGTTCCAAAGGGGCCCCCTTTGATGCATTTTTTTTTTCGATTTCGGTTTTTTCGATTGGAGAAATGGATTCTATAAAAAAAACAGATTGGTATGATCGAAGTTGAAAATCGGTCCATAAGTTCGGAAGTTAAGGCGATCTGAAGAATTCGAAAAAGTTCCAAGGGGGCTCCCTTTGATGCTTTTTATTTTTTCGATTTCGGTTTTTTCGATTGGAGAAATGGATTCTATGAAAAAAAACAAGCAGCTTGGTATGATCGAAGTTGAAAATCGGTCCATCCGTTCGGAAGTTATGGCGATCTGAAGAATTCGAAAAAGTTCCAAGGGGACCCCCTTTGATGCAATGTTTTTTTCGATTTTGGTTTTTTTGATAAAAAAAGCAGGTATGATCGAAGTTGAAAATCGGTCCATCCGTTCGGAAGTTAAGTCGATCTGAAGAATTCGAAAAAGTTCCAAGGGGGCCCCCTTTGATGCATTTTTTTTTCGATTTCGGTTTTTTCGATTGGAGAAATGGATTCTATGAAAAAAAACAAGCAGATTCGCATGATCGAAGTTGAAAATCGGTCCATCCGTTCGGAAGTTAAGGCGATCTGAAGAATTCGAAAAAGTTCCAAGGGGGCTCCCTTTGATGCTTTTTATTTTTTTGATTTTGGTTTTTTTGATTGGAGAAATGGATTCTATGAAAAAAAACAAGCAGATTGGTATGATCGAAGTTGAAAATCGGTCCATCCGTTCGGAAGTTAAGTCGATCTGAAGAATTCGAAAAAGTTCCAAGGGGGCCCCCTTTGATGCATTTTTTTTTTTCGATTTCGGTTTTTTCGATTGAAGAAATTGATTCTATGAAAAAAAGACAAGCAGATTCGTATGATCGAAGTTGAAAATCGGTCCATCCGTTCGGAAGTTAAGGCGATCTGAAGAATTCAAAAAAGTTCCAAGGGGGCACCCTTTGATGCTTTTTATTTTTTCGATTTCGGTTTTTTTGATTGGAGAAATGGATTCTATGAAAAAAAACAAGCAGATTGGTATGATCGAAGTTGAAAATCGGTCCATCCGTTCGGAAGTTATGGCGATCTGAAGAATTCGAAAAAGTTCCAAGGGGACCCCCTTTGATGCAATGTTTTTTTCGATTTTGGTTTTTTCGATTGGAGAAATGGATTCCATGAAAAAAAAACAAGCAGATTGGTATGATCGAAGTTGAAAATCGGTCCATCCGTTCGGAAGTTAAGGCGATTTGAAGAATTCGAAAAAGATCCAAGGGGACCCCCTTTGATGCATTTTTTTTTTCGATTTCGGTTTTTTCGATTGGAGAAATGGATTCTATGAAAAAAACAAGCGAATTGGTATGCGCGAAATTGAAAATCGGTCCATCCGTTCGGAAGTTAAGGCGATCTGAAGAATTCGAAAAAGTTCCAAGGGGGCCCCCTTTGATGCATTTTTTTTTCGATTTCGGTTTTTTCAATTGGAGAAATGGATTCTATAAAAAAAAACAAGCAGATTGGTATGATCGAAGTTGAAAATAGGTCCATCCGTTCGGAAGTTAAGGCGATCTGAAGAATTCGAAAAAGTTATAAGGGGGCCCCCTTTGATGCATTTTTTTTTCGATTTCGGTTTTTTCGATTGGAGAAATGGATTCTATGAAAAAAAACAAGCAGATTGGTATGATCGAAGTTGAAAATCGGTTCATCCGTTCGGAAGTTAAGGCGATCTGAAGAATTCGAAAAAGTTTCAAGAGGGCTCCCTTTGATGCATTTTTTTTTCGATTTCGGTTTTTTCGATTGGAGAAATGGATTTTATAAAAAAAACAAGCAGATTGGTATGATCGAAGTTGAAAATCGGTCCATCCGTTCGGAAGTTAAGGCGATCTGAAGAATTCGAAAAAGTTCGAAGGGGGCCCCCTTTGATGAATTTTTTTTTTAGATTTCGGTTTTTTTGATTGGGGCAATGGATTCTATGAAAAAAAACAAGCAGCTTGGTATGATCGAAGTTGAAAATCGGTCCATCCGTTCGGAAGTTATGGCGATCTGAAGAATTCGAAAAAGTTCCAAGGGGACCCCCTTTGATGCAATGTTTTTTTCGATTTTGGTTTTTTTGATAAAAAAAGCAGGTATGATCGAAGTTGAAAATCGGTCCATCCGTTCGGAAGTTAAGTCGATCTGAAGAATTCGAAAAAGTTCCAAGGGGGCCCCCTTTGATGTATTTTTTTTTTCGATTTCGGTTTTTTTGATTGGAGAAATGGATTCTATGAAAAAAAACAAGCAGATTCGCATGATCGAAGTTGAAAATCGGTCCATCCGTTCGGAAGTTAAGGCGATCTGAAGAATTCGAAAAAGTTCCAAGGGGGCTCCCTTTGATGCTTTTTATTTTTTTGATTTTGGTTTTTTTGATTGGAGAAATGGATTCTATGAAAAAAAACAAGCAGATTGGTATGATCGAAGTTGAAAATCGGTCCATCCGTTCGGAAGTTAAGTCGATCTGAAGAATTCGAAAAAGTTCCAAGGGGGCCCCCTTTGATGCATTTTTTTTTTCGATTTCGGTTTTTTCGATTGAAGAAATGGATTCTATGAAAAAAAGACAAGCAGATTCGTATGATCGAAGTTGAAAATCGGTCCATCCGTTCGGAAGTTAAGGCGATCTGAAGAATTCAAAAAAGTTCCAAGGGGGCACCCTTTGATGCTTTTTATTTTTTCGATTTCGGTTTTTTTGATTGGAGAAATGGATTCTATGAAAAAAAAACAAGCAGATTGGTATGATCGAAGTTGAAAATCGGTCCATCCGTTCGGAAGTTATGGCGATCTGAAGAATTCGAAAAAGTTCCAAGGGGACCCCCTTTGATGCAATGTTTTTTTCGATTTTGGTTTTTTCGATTGGAGAAATGGATTCCATGAAAAAAAAACAAGCAGATTGGTATGATCGAAGTTGAAAATCGGTCCATCCGTTCGGAAGTTAAGGCGATTTGAAGAATTCGAAAAAGTTCCAAGGGGACCCCCTTTGATGCATTTTTTTTTCGATTTCGGTTTTTTCGATTGGAGAAATGGATTCTATGAAAAAAACAAGCGAATTGGTATGCGCGAAATTGAAAATCGGTCCATCCGTTCGGAAGTTAAGGCGATCTGAAGAATTCGAAAAAATTCCAGGAAGGCCCACTTTGATGCATTTTTTCTTTCGATTTCGGTTTTTTCGATTGGAGAAATGGATTCTATGAAAGAAAACAAGCAGATTGGTATGATCGAAGTTGAAAATCGTTCCATCCGTTCGGAAGTTAAGGCGATCTGAAGAATTCGAAAAAGTTCCAAGGGGGCCCCCTTTGATGCATTTTTTTTTCGATTTCGGTTTTTTCAATTGGAGAAATGGATTCTATAAAAAAAACAAGCAGATTGGTATGATCGAAGTTGAAAATAGGTCCATCCGTTCGGAAGTTAAGGCGATCTGGAGAATTCGAAAAAGTTATAAGGGGGCCCCCTTTGATGCATTTTTTTTTCGATTTCGGTTTTTTCGATTGGAGAAATGGATTCTATGAAAAAAAAACAAGCAGATTGGTATGATCGAAGTTGAAAATCGGTTCATCCGTTCGGAAGTTAAGGCGATCTGAAGAATTCGAAAAAGTTTCAAGAGGGCCTCCTTTGATGCATTTTTTTTTCGATTTCGGTTTTTTCGATTGGAGAAATGGATTTTATAAAAAAAACAAGCAGATTGGTATGATCGAAGTTGAAAATCGGTCCATCCGTTCGGAAGTTAAGGCGATCTGAAGAATTCGAAAAAGTTCCAAGGGGGCCCCCTTTGATAAATTTTTTTTTCAGATTTCGGTTTTTTCGATTGGGGCAATGGATTCTATGAAAAAAAAAACAAGCAGATTGGTATGATCGAAGTTGAAAATCGGTCCATCCGTTCGGAAGTTAAGGCGATCTGAAGAATTCGAAAAAGTTCCAAGGGGGCCCCCTTTGGTGAATTTTTTTTTTCGATTTCGGTTTTTTCGATTGGAGAAATGGATTCTATGAAAGAAAACAAGCAGATTGGTATGATCGAAGTTGAAAATCGGTCCATCCGTTCGGAAGTTGAGGCGATCTGAAGAATTCGAAAAAGTTCCAAGGGGGCCCCCTCTGATGAATTTTTTTTTTAGATTTCGATTTTTTCGATTGGGGCAATGGATTCTATGAAAAAAAACAAGCAGATCGGTATGATCGAAGTTGAAAATCGGTCCATCCGTTCGGAAGTTAAGGCGATCTGAAGAATTCGAAAAAGTTCCAAGGGGGCCCCCTTTGGTGAATTTTTTTTTTCGATTTCGGTTTTTTCGATTGGAGAAATGGATTCTATGAAAGAAAACAAGCAGATTGGTATGATCGAAGTTGAAAATCGGTCCATCCGTTCGGAAGTTAGGCGATCTGAAGAATTCGAAAAAGTTCCAAAGGGGCCCCCTTTGATGCATTTTTTTTTTTCGATTTCGGTTTTTTCGATTGGAGAAATGGATTCTATAAAAAAAAACAGATTGGTATGATCGAAGTTGAAAATCGGTCCATCCGTTCGGAAGTTAAGGCGATCTGAAGAATTCGAAAAAGTTCCAAGGGGGCCCCTTTGATGCTTTCTTTTTTTCGATTTCGATTTTTTCGATTGGAGAAATGGATTCTATGAAAAAAAACAAGCAGTTTGGTATGATCGAAGTTGAAAATCGGTCCATCCGTTCGGAAGTTAAGTCGATCTGAAGAATTCGAAAAAGTTCCAAGGGGGCCCCCTTTGGTGCATTTTGTTTTCGATTTCGGTTTTTTCGATTGGAGAAATGGATTCTATGAAAAAATACAAGCAGATTGGTATGATCGAAGTTGGAAATCGGTCCATCCGTTCGGAAGTTAAGGCGATCTGAAGAATTCGAAAAAGTTCCAAGGGGACCCACTTTGATGCAATTTTTTTTTTTCGATTTCGGTTTTTTCGATTGAAGAAAAGGATTCTATGAAAAAAAACAAGCAGATTGGTATGATCGAAGTTGAAAATCGGTCCATCCGTTCGGAAGTTAAGGCGATCTGAAGAATTCGAAAAAGTTTCAAGGGGACCCCCTTTAATGCGATTTTTATTTCGATTTCGGTTTTTTCGATTGGAAAAATGGATTCTATGAAAAAAAAACAAGCAAATTGGTATGCGCGAAGTTGAAAATCGGTCCATCCGTTCGGAAGTTAAGGCGATCTGAAGAATTCGAAAAAGTTATAAGGGGGCCCCCTTTGATGCATTTTTTTTTCGATTTCGGTTTTTTCGATTGGAGAAATGGATTCTATGAAAAAAAAACAAGCAGATTGGTATGATCGAAGTTGAAAATCGGTTCATCCGTTCGGAAGTTAAGGCGATCTGAAGAATTCGAAAAAGTTTCAAGAGGGCCCCCTTTGATGCATTTTTTTTTTCGATTTCGGTTTTTTCGATTGGAGAAATGGATTTTATAAAAAAAACAAGCAGATTGGTATGATCGAAGTTGAAAATCGGTCCATCCGTTCGGAAGTTAAGGCGATCTGAAGAATTCGAAAAAGTTCCAAGGGGGCCCCCTTTGATGAATTTTTTTTTCAGATTTCGGTTTTTTCGATTGAAGCAATCGATTTTATGAAAAAAAAACAAGCAGATTGGTATGATCGAAGTTGAAAATCGGTCCATCCGTTCGGAAGTTAAGGCGATCTGAAGAATTCGAAAAAGTTCCAAGGGGGCCCCCTTTGGTGAATTTTTTTTTTCGATTTCGGTTTTTTCGATTGGAGAAATGGATTCTATGAAAGAAAACAAGCAGATTGGTATGATCGAAGTTGAAAATCGGTCCATTCGTTCGGAAGTTGAGGCGATCTGAAGAATTCGAAAAAGTTCCAAGGGGGCCCCCTTTGATGAATTTTTTTTTTAGATTTCGGTTTTTTCGATTGGGGCAATGGATTCTATGAAAAAAAACAAGCAGATCGGTATGATCGAAGTTGAAAATCGGTCCATCCGTTCGGAAGTTAAGGCGATCTGAAGAATTCGAAAAAGTTCCAAGGGGGCCCCCTTTGGTGAATTTTTTTTTTCGATTTCGGTTTTTTCGATTGGAGAAATGGATTCTATGAAAGAAAACAAGCAGATTGGTATGATCGAAGTTGAAAATCGGTCCATCCGTTCGGAAGTTAGGCGATCTGAAGAATTCGAAAAAGTTCCAAAGGGGCCCCCTTTGATGCATTTTTTTTTTTCGATTTCGGTTTTTTCGATTGGAGAAATGGATTCTATAAAAAAAAACAGATTGGTATGATCGAAGTTGAAAATCGGTCCATCCGTTCGGAAGTTAAGGCGATCTGAAGAATTCGAAAAAGTTCCAAGGGGGCCCCTTTGATGCTTTCTTTTTTTCGATTTCGATTTTTTCGATTGGAGAAATGGATTCTATGAAAAAAAACAAGCAGTTTGTTATGATCGAAGTTGAAAATCGGTCCATCCGTTCGGAAGTTAAGTCGATCTGAAGAATTCGAAAAAGTTCCAAGGGGGCCCCCTTTGGTGCATTTTGTTTTCGATTTCGGTTTTTTCGATTGGAGAAATGGATTCTATGAAAAAATACAAGCAGATTGGTATGATCGAAGTTGGAAATCAGTCCATCCGTTCGGAAGTTAAGGCGATCTGAAGAATTCGAAAAAGTTCCAAGGGGACCCACTTTGATGCAATTTTTTTTTTGATTTCGGTTTTTTCGATTGAAGAAAAGGATTCTATGAAAAAAAACAAGCAGATTGGTATGATCGAAGTTGAAAATCGGTCCATCCGTTCGGAAGTTAAGGCGATCTGAAGAATTCGAAAAAGTTTCAAGGGGACCCCCTTTAATGCGATTTTTATTTCGATTTCGGTTTTTTCGATTGGAAAAATGGATTCTATGAAAAAAAAACAAGCAAATTGGTATGCGCGAAGTTGAAAATCGGTCCATCCGTTCGGAAGTTAAGGCGATCTGAAGAATTCGAACAAGTTCCAAGGGGGCCCCCTTCGATGCATTTTTTTTTCGATTTCGTTTTTTACGATTGGAGAAATGGATTCTATGAAAAAACGTGTAACGAATTCTTCAGATCGCCTTCTTCCGATCGCCTGTTCTTCCGTTTTACATAAAAGCGACCGAATCGAGCAGATAGATTGAAAATTCATCGTATCTGGGTTGTATTCGATAAGGTTTATATAGTTATACTCACCAGGTAAATGTTCTTCCGTTATACATACGAGCGACTGAATTGAACAGAAGGTTGAATGGATAGACTAAACAATAATCGTATCTGGGGTTGTATTCGATAATATCTTGATGATGTTCATATAGTTATACTCACCAGGAAACTGTTCTCCAGTTATACATAAGAGCGACTGAACTGAACAGAAAGTTGAATGGATAGACTGAACAATCAATGTATCTGGGTGGTATCCGATTATATCGCAATACTGTATATATAGTGATACTTACCAGGTGACGGTACTACCGATACACATACTAGCGACTGAATCGAACAGAAAGTTGAATGGTTAGACGAAATGATAATTGTATCTCTGACTTGTATTCGATGATATCGTGATGATGTTTATATAGCAATACTCACCAGGTAACTGTTCTTCCGTTTTACATACAAGCGTCCGAATCGAGCAGAAGCTTAAATTTAGTATAGATTGAACAATCATCGTATCTGGGTTGTAATCGATTATGTTTATATAGTTATACTCACCAGGTAACTGCTCTTCCGTTATACATACGAGCGACTGAATTGAACAGAAGGTTGAATGGATAGACTAAACAATAATCGTATCTGGGGTTGTATTCGATTATATCTTGATGATGTTCATATAGTTATACTCACCAGGAATCTGTTCTCCAGTTATACATAAGAGCGACTGAACTGAACAGAAGGTTGAATGGATAGACTGCACATTTATCGTATCTGGGTTGTATTTGATTATATCGTGATTATTATCATATAGTATGTCTAACCAGGTAACAGTTCTTTCGTAATACATACGAGCAACCGAATCGAACATAAGGTTGGATGGATAGATTGAACAATCATTGTATCTGGGTTGTCTCCGATTATATCGTTATGCTGTATATTTAGTTACACCTACCATGTAACGGTTCTTTCGTTACACATACGAGCGTCTGAATCGAACATAAGGTTGGATGGTTAGACGGAACGATAATTGTATCTGAGTTGTATTCGATTATATCGTGGTGATGTTTATATAGCAATACTCACCAGGTAACTGTTCTTCCGTTTTACATACAAGCGACCGAATCGAGCAGAAGCTTAAATTTAGTATAGATTGAACAATCATCGTATCTGGGTTGTATTCGATAATGTTTATATAGTTATACTCACCAGGTAACTGTTCTTCCGTTATACATACGAGTGACTGAATTGAACAGAAGGTTGAATGGATAGACTAAACAATAATCGTATCTGGGGTTGTATTCAATTATATCTTGATGTTGTTCATATAGTTATACTCACCAGAAAAATGTTCTCCAGTTATACATAAGAGCGACTGAACTGAACAGAAGGTTGAATGGATAGACTGAACATTCATCGTATCTGGGTTGTATTTGATTATATCGTGATTATTATCATATAGTATGTCTAACCAGGTAACAGTTCTTTCGTTATACATACGAGCAACCGAATCGAACATAAGGTTGGATGGATAGATTGAACAATCATTGTATCTGGGTTGTCTCCGATTATATCGTTATGCTGTATATTTAGTTACACCTACCATGTAACGGTTCTTTCGTTACACATACGAGCGTCTGAATCGAACATAAGGTTGGATGGTTAGACGAAACGATAATTGTATCTGAGTTGTATTCGATTATATCGTGGTGATGTTCATATAGTAATACTCACCAGGTGACTGTTCTTGCGTTATACATACGAACGACTCAATCGAACAGAAGGTTGGATGGATAGACGGAATAATCATTGTATCTGAGTTGTATTCGATTATATCGTGATAACGTTCATATAGAAATACTCACCAGGTTACTGTTCTTTCGTTGTACATACGAGCAAACGAATCGAACAGAAGGTTGAATGGATAGTATCTGGGTTGTATTCGATTATGATGTTATGCTGTGTATATAGTTATACACATAAGGTGACGGTATTCCCGTTTTACATACGAGCGACCGAAACGAACAGAAAGTTGAATGGATAGACGAACAATCGATGTATCTGGATGGTATCCGATTATATCGCAATACTGTATATATAGTGATACTTACCAGGTGACGGTACTTTCGTTACACATACTAGCGACTGAATCGAACAGAAGGTTAAATGGTTAGACGAAACGATAATTGTATCTCTGATTTGTATTCGATGATATCGTGATGATGTTTATATAGCAATACTCACCAGGTAACTGTTCTTCCGTTTTACATACAAGCGACCGTATCGAGCAGAAGCTTAAATTTAGTATAGATTGAACAATCTTCTTATCTGGGTTGTATTCGATAATGTTTATATAGTTTTACTCACCAGGTAACTGTTCTTCCGTTATACATACGAGCGACTGAATTGAACAGATGGTTGAATGGATAGACTAAACAATAATCGTATCTGGGGTTGTATTCGATCATATCTTGATGATGTTTATATAGTTATACTCACCAGGAAACTGTTCTCCATTTACACATAAGAGCGACTGAACTGAACAGGAGGTTGAATGGATAGACTGAAAAATCATCGTATCTGGGTTGTATTTGATTATATCGTGATGATACTCATATAGTATGTCTAACCAGGTAACAGCTCTTCCGTTATACATACGAGCAACCAAATCGAACATAAGGTTGAATGGATAGATTGAACAATCATTGTATCTGGGTTGTCTTCGATTATATCGTTATGCTGTATATTTAGTTACACCTACCATGTAAAGGTTCTTTCGTTACACATACGAGCGTCTGAATCGAACAGAAGGTTGGATGGATAGACGGAATGATCATTGTATCTCAGTTGTACTCGATTATATCGTGATGACGTTCATATAGAAATACTCACCAGGTAACTGTTCTTTCGTTATACATACGAGCAACCGAATCGAACAGAAGGTTGAATGGATAGTATCTGGGTTGTATTCGATTATGATCTTATGCTGTGTATATAGTTATACACATTTGATGACGGTATTCCCGTTTTGCATACGAGCGACCGAAACGAACAGAAAGTTGAATGGATAGACTGAACAATCAATGTATCTGGGTGGTATCCGATTATATCGCAATACTGTATATATAGTGATACTCACCAGGTGACGGTACTTCCGTTACACATACTAGCGACTGAATCGAACAGAAGGTTGAATGGTTAGACGAAACGATAATTGTATCTGAGTTGTATCCGATGATATCGTGATGATGTTTATATAGCAATAATAACCAGGTAACTATTCTTCCGTTTCACATACAAGCGACCGAATCGAGCAGAAGGTTAAATGTATAGATTGAACAATCATCGTATCTGGGTTGTATTTGATTATGTTTATATAGTTATACTCACCAGGTACATGTTCTTCCGTTATACATACGAGCGACTGAATTGGGGTTGTATTCGATTATATCGTGATGATGTTTATATACTTATACTCACCAGGTAACTGTTCTCCAGTTAAACATAAGAGCGACTGAACTGTACAGGAGGTTGAATGGATAGACTGATCAATCATTGTATCTGGGTTGTATTCGATTATATCGTGATGATTATCATATAGTATGTCTAACCAGGTAACAGTTCTTCTGTTACACATACAAGCAACCGAATCGAACATAAGGTTGAATGGATAGATTGAACAATCATTGTATCTGGGTTGTCTCCGATTATATCGTTATGCTGTATATCTAGTTACACCTACCATGTAACGGTTCTTTCGTTACACATACGAGCGTCTGAATCGAACATAAGGTTGGATAATTAGACGGAACGGTGATTGTAACTGAGTTGTATTCGATTATATCGTGGTGATGTTCATATAGTAATACTCACCAGGTGACTGTTCTTGCGTTATACATACGAACGACTCAATCGAACAGAAGGTTGGATGGATAGACGGAATAATCATTGTATCTGAGTTGTATTCGATTATATCGTGATAAAGTTCATATAGAAATACTCACCAGGTTACTGTTCTTTCGTTATACATACGAGCATTCGAATCGAACAGAAGGTTGAATGGATAGTATCTGGGTTGTATTCGATTATGATGTTATGCTGTGTATATAGTTATACACACTAGGTGACGGTATTCCCGTTTTACATACGAGCGACCGAAACGAACAGAAAGTTGAATGGATAGACTGAACAATCAATGTATCTGGTTGGTATCCGATTATATCGCAATACTGTATATATAGTGATACTTACCAGGTGACGGTACTTCCGTTGCACATACTAGCGACTGAATCGAACTTAAGGTTAAATGGTAAGACGAAACGATAATTGTATCTGAGTTGTATTCGATGATATCGTGATGATGTTTATATAGCAATACTCACCAGGTAACTGTTCTTCCGTTTTACATACAAGCGACCGAATCGAGCAGAAGGTTAAATTTAGTATGGATTGAACAATCATCGTATCTGGGTTGTATTCGATTATGTTTATATAGTTATACTCACCAGGTAACTGTTCTTCCGTTATACATACTAGCGACTGAATCGAACAGAATGTTGAATGGTTAGACGAAACGATAATTGTATCTGAGTTGTATTCGATGATATCGTGATGATGTTTATATAGCAATACTCACCAGGTAACTGTCCTTCAGTTTTACATACAAGTGACCGAATCGAGCAGAAGGTTAAATGGATAGATTGAACAATCATCGTATCTGAGTTGTATTCGATTATGTTTATATAGTTATACTCACCAGGTACCTGTTCTTCCGTTATACATACAAGCAACCGAATCGAACATAAGGTTGAATGGATAGATTGAACAATCATCGTATCTGAGTTGTATTCGATTATGTTTATATAGTTATACTCACCAAGTAAATGTTCTTTCGTTATACATACGAGCGACTGAATTGAACAGGAGGTTGAATGGATAGACTAAACAATGATCGTATCTGGGGTTGTATTCGATTATATCGTGATGATGTTTAAATTGTTATACTCACCAGGTAACTGTTCTCCAGTTATACATAAGAGCGACTGAACTGAACAGAAGGTTGTATGGATAGACTGAACAATCATCGTATCTGGGTTGTATTCGATTATTTCGTGATGATTATTATATATTATGTCTAACCAGGTAACAGTTCTTCCGTTATACATACGAGCAACCGAATCGAACATGAGGTTGGATGGATAGATTAAACAATCATTGTATCTGGGTTGTCTCCGATTATATTGTTATGCTGTATATTTAGTTACACCTACCATGTAACGGTTCTTTCGTTACACATACGAGCGTCTGAATCGAACATAAGGTTGGATGGTTAGACGGAACGATAATTGTAACTGAGTTGTATTCGATTATATCGTGGGAATGTTTATATAGTAATACTCACCAGGTGACTGTTCTTGCGTTATACGTACGAGCAACCCAATCGAACAGAATGTTGGATGGACAGACGGAATGATCATTGTATCTGAGTTGTATTCGATTATATCGTGATGACGTTCATATAGAAATACTCACCAGGTTACTGTTCTTTCGTTATACATACGAGCAACCGAATCGAACAGAAGGTTGAATGGATAGTATCTGGGTTGTTTTCGATTATGATGTTATGCTGTGTATATAGTTATGCACATAAGGTGACGGTATTCCTGTTTTACATACAAGCGATCGAAACGAACAGAAAGTTGAATGGATAGACTGAACAATCAATGTATCTGGGTGGTATCCGATTATATCGCAATTCTGTATATATAGTGATACTCACCAGGTGACGGTACTTCCGTTACACATACTAGCGACTGAATCGAACAGAAGGTTAAATGGTTAGACGAAACGATAATTGTATCTCTGAGTTGTATTCGATGATATCGTGATGATGTTTATATAGCAATACTCACCAGGTAACTGTTCTTCCGTTTTACATACAAGCGACCGAATCGAGCAGAAGCTTAAATTTAGTATAGATTGAACAATCATCGTATCTGGGTTGTATTCGATAATGTTCATATAGTTATACTCACCAGGTAACTGTTCTTCCGTTATACATACGAGCGACTGAATTGAACAGAAGGTTGAATGGATAGACTAAACAATAATCGTATCTGGGGTTGTATTCAATTATATCTTGATAATGTTCATATAGTTATACTCACGAGAAAAATGTTCTCCAGTTATACATAAGAGCGACTGAACTGAACAGAAG
Source organism: Chrysomela aeneicollis (assembly GCA_029955515.1). NCBI lineage: Eukaryota > Metazoa > Arthropoda > Insecta > Coleoptera > Chrysomelidae > Chrysomela > Chrysomela aeneicollis. The sequence continues at coordinate 27,727,080 of JARUHQ010000004.1, read as the reverse complement.
GTTGAATGGATAGACTGAACATTCATCGTATCTGGGTTGTATTTGATTATATCGTGATTATTATCATATAGTATGTCTAACCAGGTAACAGTTCATCCGTTATACATACGAGCAACCGAATCGAACATAAGGTTGGATGGATAAATTGAACAATCATTGTATCTGGGTTGTCTCCGATTATATCGTTATGCTGAATATTTAGTTACACCTACCAGGTAACGGTTCTTTCGTTACACATACGAGCGTCTGAATCGAACATAAGGTTGGATGGTTAGACGGAACGATAATTGTAACTGAGTTGTATTCGATTATATCGTGGTGATGTTCATATAGTAATACTCACCAGGTGACTGTTCTTGCGTTATACATACGAACGACTCAATCGAACAGAAGGTTGGATGGATAGACGGAATGATCATTGTATCTGAGTTGTATTCGATTATATCGTGATGACGTTCATATAGAAATACTCACCAGGTTACTTTTCTTCCGTTATACATAAGAGCAGACGAATCGAACAGAAGGTTGAATGGATAGTATCTGGGTTGTTTTCGATTATGATGTTATGCTGTGTATATAGTTATGCACATAAGGTGACGGTATTCCCGTTTTACATACGAGCGACCGAAACGAACAGAAAGTTGAATGGATAGACTGAACAATCAATGTATCTGGGTGGTATCCGATTATATCGCAATTCTGTATATATAGTGATACTCACCAGGTGACGGTACTTCCGTTACACATACTAGCGACTGAATCGAACAGAAGGTTAAATGGTTAGACGAAACGATAATTGTATCTCTGAGTTGTATTCGATGATATCGTGATGATGTTTATATAGCAATACTCACCAGGTAACTGTTCTTCCGTTTTACATACAAGCGACCGTATCGAGCAGAAACTTAAATTTAGTATAGATTGAACAATCATCTTATCTGGGTTGTATTCGATTATGTTTATATAGTTATACTCACCAGGTAACTGTTCTTCCGTTATACATACGAGCGACTGAATTGAACAGATGGTTGAAAGGATAGAATAAACAATAATCGTATCTGGGGTTGTATTCGATTATATCTTGATGATGTTCATAAAGTTATACTCACCAGGAAACTGTTCTCCAGTTATACATAAGAGCGACTGAACTGAACAGAAGGTTGAATGGATAGACTGAACATTCATCGTATCTGGGATGTGTTAGATTATATCGTGATTATTATCATATGTTATGTCTAACCAGGTAACAGTTCTTCCGTTATACATACGAGCACCCGAATCGAACATAAGGTTGGATGGATAGATTGAACAATCATTGTATCTGGGTTGTCTCCGATTATATCGTTATGCTGTATATTTAGTTACACCTACCATGTAACGGTTCTTTCTTTACACATACGAGCGTCTGAATCGAACATAAGGTTGGATGGTTAGACGGAACGATAATCATAACTGAGTTGTATTCGATTATATCGTGGTGATGTTTATATAGTAATACTCACCAGGTGACTGTTCTTGCGTTATACATACGAGCGACCCAATCGAACAGGAGGTTGGATGGATAGACGGAATGATCATTGTATCTGAGTTGTATTCGATTATATCGTGATGACGTTCATATAGAAATACTCACCAGGTTACTGTTCGTTCGTTATACATACGAACAACCGAATCGAACAGAAGGTTGAATGAATAGTATCTGGGTTGTATTCGATTATGATGTTATGCTGTGTATATAGTTGAACACATAAGGTGAGGGTATTCCCGTTTCACATACGAGCGACCGAAACGAACAGAAAGTTGAATGGATAGACTGAACAATCAATGTATCTGGGTGGTATCCGATTATATCGCAATACTGTATATATAGTGATACTTACCAGGTGACGGTACTTCCGTTACACATACTAGCGACTGAATCGAACAAAAGGTTAAATGGTTAGACGAAACGATAATTGTATCTGAGTTGTATTCGATGATATCGTGATAATGTTTATATAGCAATACTCACCAGGTAACTGTTCTTCCGTTTCACATACAAGCGACCGAATCGAGCGGAAGCTTAAATTTAGTATAAATTGAACAATCATCGTATCTGGGTTGTATTCGATTATGTTTATATAGTTATACTCACCAGGTAACTGTTCTTCCGTTATACATACGAGCGACTGAATTGAACAGAAGGTTGAATGGATAGACTGAACAATAATCGTATCTGGGGTTGTATTCGATTATATCTTGATGATGTTCATATAGTTATACTCACCAGGAAACTGTTTTCCAGTTATACATAAGAGCGACTGAACTGAACAGAAGGTTGAATGGATAGACTGAACATTCATCGTATCTGGGTTGTATTTGATTATATCGTGATTATTATCATATAGTATGTCTAACCAGGTAACAGTTCTTCCGTTATACATACGAGCAACCGAATCGAACATAAGGTTGGATGGATAGATTGAACAATCATTGTATCTGGGTTGTCTCCGATTATATCGTTATGCTGTATATTTAGTTACACCTACCATGTAACGGTTCTTTCGTTACACATACGAGCGTCTGAATCGAACATAAGGTTGGATGGTTAGACGGAACGATAAATGTAACTGAGTTGTATTCGATTATATCGTGATGATGTTTATATTGTAATACTCACCAGGTGACTGTTCTTGCTTTATATATACGAGCGACCCAATCGAACAGAAGGTTGGATGGATAGACGGAATGTTAATTGTATCTGAGTTGTATTCGATTATATCGTGATGACGTTCATTTAGAAATACTCACCAGGTGACTGTTCTTCCGTTTTACATACAATCGACCGAATCGAACAGAAGGTTGAATGGATAGTATCTGAGTAGTATTCGATTATGATGTTATGCTGTGTATATAGTTATACACACTAGGTGACGGTATACCCGTTTCACATACGAGCGACCGAAACGAACAGAAAGTTGAATGGATAGACTGAACAATCAATGTATCTGGTTGGTATCCGATTATATCGCAATACTGTATATATAGTGATACTTACCAGGTGACGGTACTTCCGTTACACATACTAGCGACTGAATCGAACAGAAGGTTAAATGGTTAGACGAAGCGATAATTGTATCTGAGTTGTATTCGATGATATAGTGATGATGTTTATATAGCAATATTCACCAGGTAACTGTTCTTCCGTTTTACATAAAAGCGACCGAATCGAGCAGAAGGTTAAATGGATAGATTGAAAATTCATCGTATCTGGGTTGTATTCGATTAGGTTTATATAGTTATACTCACCAGGTACCTGTTCTTCCGTTATACATACGAGCGACTGAATTGAACAGAAGGTTGAATGGATAGACTAAACAATGGTCGTATCTGAGGTTGTATTCGATTATATCGTGATGATGTTTATATAGTTATACTCAACAGGTAACTGTTCTCCAGTTATACATAAGAGCGACTGAATCGAGCAGAAGGTTGAATTCAGTATTGATTTAACAATAATCGTATCTGGGTTGTATTCGATTATGTTTATATAGTTATACTCACCAGGTAACTGTTCTTCCGTTATACATACGAGCAATCGAATCGAACAGAAGGTTGAATGGATAGTATCTGGGTTGTATTCGATTATGATGTTATGCTGTGTATATAGTTATACACATTAGGTGACGGAATTCCCGTTTTACATACGAGCGACCGAAACGAACATAAAGTTGAATGGATAGACCGAACAATCAATGTATCTGGGTGGTATCCGATTATATCGCAATACTGTATATATAGTGATACTTACCAGGTGACGGTACTTTCGTTACACATACTAGCGACTGAATCGAACAGAAGGTTAAATGGTTAGACGAAACGATAATTGTATCTGAGTTGTATTCGATGATATCGTGATAATGTTTATATAGCAATACTCACCAGGTAACTGTTCTTCCGTTTTACATACAAGCGACCGAATCGAGCGGAAGCTTAAATTTAGTATAAATTGAACAATCATCGTATCTGGGTTGTATTCGATTATGTTTATATAGTTATACTCACCAGGTAACTGTTCTTCCGTTATACATACGAGCGACTGAATTGAACAGAAGGTTGAATGGATAGACTAAACAATAATCGTATCTGGAGTTGTATTCGATTATATCTTGATGATGTTCATATAGTTATACTCACCAGGAAACTGTTTTCCAGTTATACATAAGAGCGACTGAACTGAACAGAAGGTTGAATGGATAGACTGAACATTCATCGTATCTGGGTTGTATTTGATTATATCGTGATTATTATCATATAGTATGTCTAACCAGGTAACAGTTCTTCCGTTATACATACGAGCAACCGAATCGAACATAAGGTTGGATGGATAGATTGAACAATCATTGTATCTGGGTTGTCTCCGATTATATCGTTATTCTGTATATTTAGTTACACCTACCATGTAACGGTTCTTTCGTTACACATACGAGCGTCTGAATCGAACATAAGGTTGGATGGTTAGACGGAACGATAAATGTAACTGAGTTGTATTCGATTATATCGTGGTGATGTTAATATAGTAATACTCACCAGGTGACTGTTTTTGCGTTATACATACGAGCGACCCAATCGAACAGAAGGTTGGATGGATAGACGGAATGTTCATTGTATCTGAGTTGTATTCGATTATATCGTGATGACGTTCATTTAGAAATACTCACCAGGTGACTGTTCTTCCGTTTTACATACGAGCGACCGAAACGAACAGAAAGTTGAATGGATAGACTGAACAATCAATGTATCTGGTTGGTATCCGATTATATCGCAATACTGTATATATAGTGATACTTTCCAGGTGACGGTACTTCCGTTACACATACTAGCGACTGAATCTAACAGAAGGTTAAATGGTTAGACGAAGCGATAATTGTATCTGAGTTGTATTCGATGATATAGTGATGATGTTTATATAGCAATATTCACCAGGTAACTGTTCTTCCGTTTTACATAAAAGCGACCGAATCGAGCAGAAGGTTAAATGGATAGATTGAAAATTCATCGTATCTGGGTTGTATTCGATTAGGTTTATATAGTTATACTCCGTTATACATACGAGCGACTGAATTGAACAGAAGGTTGAATGGATAGACTAAACAATGATCGTATCTGAGGTTGTATTCGATTATATCGTGATGATGTTTATATAGTTATACTCAACAGGTAACTGTTCTCCAGTTATACATAAGAGCGACTGAATCGAGCAGAAGGTTGATTTCAGTATTGATTTAACAATAATCGTATCTGGGTTGTATTCGATTATGTTTATATAGTTATACTCACCAGGTAACTGTTCTTCCGTTATACATACGAGCAATCGAATCGAACAGAAGGTTGAATGGATAGTATCTGGGTTGTATTCGATTGTGATGTTATGCTGTGTATATAGTTATACACATTAGGTGACGGTATTCCCGTTTCACATACGAGCGACCGAAACGAACAGAAAGTTGAATGGATAGACTAAACAATCAATGTATCTGGGTGGTATCCGATTATATCGCAATACTGTATATATAGTGATACTTACCAGGTGACGGTACTTCCGTTACACAAACTAGCGACTGAATCGAACAGAAGGTTGAATGGTTAGACGAAACGATAATTGTATCTGAAATGTATTCGATGATATAGTGATGATGTTTATATAGCAATATTCACCAGGTAACTGTTCTTCCGTTTTACATAAAAGCGACCGAATCGAGCAGAAGGTTAAATGGATAGATTGAAAATTCATCGTATCTGGGTTGTATTCGATTAGGTTTATATAGTTATACTCCGTTATACATACGAGCGACTGAATTGAACAGAAGGTTGAATGGATAGACTAAACAATGATCGTATCTGAGGTTGTATTCGATTATATCGTGATGATGTTTATATAGTTATACTCAACAGGTAACTGTTCTCCAGTTATACATAAGAGCGACTGAATCGAGCAGAAGGTTGAATTCAGTATTGATTTAACAATAATCGTATCTGGGTTGTATTCGATTATGTTTATATAGTTATACTCACCAGGTAACTGTTCTTCCGTTATACATACGAGCAATCGAATCGAACAGAAGGTTGAATGGATAGTATCTGGGTTGTATTCGATTGTGATGTTATGCTGTGTATATAGTTATACACATTAGGTGACGGTATTCCCGTTTCACATACGAGCGACCGAAACGAACAGAAAGTTGAATGGATAGACTAAACAATCAATGTATCTGGGTGGTATCCGATTATATCGCAATACTGTATATATAGTGATACTTACCAGGTGACGGTACTTCCGTTACACAAACTAGCGACTGAATCGAACAGAAGGTTGAATGGTTAGACGAAACGATAATTGTATCTGAAATGTATTCGATGATATAGTGATGATGTTTATATAGCAATATTCACCAGGTAACTGTTCTTCCGTTTTACATAAAAGCGACCGAATCGAGCAGAAGGTTAAATGGATAGATTGAAAATTCATCGTATCTGGGTTGTATTCGATTAGGTTTATATAGTTATACTCACCAGGTACCTGTTCTTCTATTATACATACGAGCGACTGAATTGAACAGAAGGTTGAATGGATAGACTAAACAATGATCGTATCTGAGGTTGTATTCGATTATATCGTGATGATGTTTATATAGTTATACTCAACAGGTAACTGTTCTCCAGTTATACATAAGAGCGACAGAATCGAGCAGAAGGTTGAATTCAGTATTGATTTAACAATAATCGTATCTGGGTTGTATTCGATTATGTTTATATAGTTATACTCACCAGGTAACTGTTCTTCCGTTATACATACGAGCAATCGAATCGAACAGAAGGTTGAATGGATAGTATCTGGGTTGTATCCGATTATGATGTTATGCTGTGTATATAGTTATACACACTAGGTGGCGGTATTCTCGTTTTACATACGAGCGACCGAAACGAACAGAAAGTTGAATGGATAGACTGAACAATCAATGTATCTGGTTGGTATCCGATTATATCGCAATACTGTATATATAGTGATACTTACCAGGTGACGGAACGTCCGTTACACATACTACCGACTGAATCGAACAGAAGGTTAAATGGTTAGACGAAGCGATAATTGTATCTGAGTTGTATTCGATGATATCGTGATGATGTTTATATAGCAATATTCACCAGGTAACTGTTTTTCCGTTTTACATACAAGCGACCGAATCGAGCAGAAGGGGAAATAGATAGATTGAACAATCATCGTATCTGGGTTGTATTCGATTATGTTTATATAGTTATACTCACCAGGTAACTGTTCTTCCGTTATACATACTAGCGACTGAATCGAACAGAATGTTGAATGGTTAGACGAAACGATAATTGTATCTGAGTTGTATTCGATGATATCGTGATGATGTTTATATAGCAATACTCACCAGGTAACTGTCCTTCAGTTTTACATACAAGTGACCGAATCGAGCAGAAGGTTAAATGGATAGATTGAACAATCATCGTATCTGAGTTGTATTCGATTATGTTTATATAGTTATACTCACCAGGTACCTGTTCTTCCGTTATACATACAAGCAACCGAATCGAACATAAGGTTGAATGGATAGATTGAACAATCATCGTATCTGAGTTGTATTCGATTATGTTTATATAGTTATACTCACCAAGTAAATGTTCTTTCGTTATACATACGAGCGACTGAATTGAACAGGAGGTTGAATGGATAGACTAAACAATGATCGTATCTGGGGTTGTATTCGATTATATCGTGATGATGTTTAAATTGTTATACTCACCAGGTAACTGTTCTCCAGTTATACATAAGAGCGACTGAACTGAACAGAAGGTTGTATGGATAGACTGAACAATCATCGTATCTGGGTTGTATTCGATTATTTCGTGATGATTATTATATATTATGTCTAACCAGGTAACAGTTCTTCCGTTATACATACGAGCAACCGAATCGAACATGAGGTTGGATGGATAGATTAAACAATCATTGTATCTGGGTTGTCTCCGATTATATTGTTATGCTGTATATTTAGTTACACCTACCATGTAACGGTTCTTTCGTTACACATACGAGCGTCTGAATCGAACATAAGGTTGGATGGTTAGACGGAACGATAATTGTAACTGAGTTGTATTCGATTATATCGTGGGAATGTTTATATAGTAATACTCACCAGGTGACTGTTCTTGCGTTATACGTACGAGCAACCCAATCGAACAGAATGTTGGATGGACAGACGGAATGATCATTGTATCTGAGTTGTATTCGATTATATCGTGATGACGTTCATATAGAAATACTCACCAGGTTACTGTTCTTTCGTTATACATACGAGCAACCGAATCGAACAGAAGGTTGAATGGATAGTATCTGGGTTGTTTTCGATTATGATGTTATGCTGTGTATATAGTTATGCACATAAGGTGACGGTATTCCTGTTTTACATACAAGCGATCGAAACGAACAGAAAGTTGAATGGATAGACTGAACAATCAATGTATCTGGGTGGTATCCGATTATATCGCAATTCTGTATATATAGTGATACTCACCAGGTGACGGTACTTCCGTTACACATACTAGCGACTGAATCGAACAGAAGGTTAAATGGTTAGACGAAACGATAATTGTATCTCTGAGTTGTATTCGATGATATCGTGATGATGTTTATATAGCAATACTCACCAGGTAACTGTTCTTCCGTTTTACATACAAGCGACCGAATCGAGCAGAAGCTTAAATTTAGTATAGATTGAACAATCATCGTATCTGGGTTGTATTCGATAATGTTTATATAGTTATACTCACCAGGTAACTGTTCTTCCGTTATACATACGAGCGACTGAATTGAACAGAAGGTTGAATGGATAGACTAAACAATAATCGTATCTGGGGTTGTATTCAATTATATCTTGATAATGTTCATATAGTTATACTCACGAGAAAAATGTTCTCCAGTTATACATAAGAGCGACTGAACTGAACAGAAGGTTGAATGGATAGACTGAACATTCATCGTATCTGGGTTGTATTTGATTATATCGTGATTATTATCATATAGTATGTCTAACCAGGTAACAGTTCATCCGTTATACATACGAGCAACCGAATCGAACATAAGGTTGGATGGATAAATTGAACAATCATTGTATCTGGGTTGTCTCCGATTATATCGTTATGCTGTATATCTAGTTACACCTACCAGGTAACGGTTCTTTCGTTACACATACGAGCGTCTGAATCGAACATAAGGTTGGATGGTTAGACGGAACGATAATTGTAACTGAGTTGTATTCGAATATATCGTGGTGATGTTCATATAGTAATACTCACCAGGTGACTGTTCTTGCGTTATACATACGAACGACTCAATCGAACAGAAGGTTGGATGGATAGACGGAATGATCATTGTATCTGAGTTGTATTCGATTATATCGTGATGACGTTCATATAGAAATACTCACCAGGATACTTTTCTTCCGTTATACATAAGAGCAGACGAATCGAACAGAAGGTTGAATGGATAGTATCTGGGTTGTTTTCGATTATGATGTTATGCTGTGTATATAGTTATGCACATAAGGTGACGGTATTCCCGTTTTACATACGAGCGACCGAAACGAACAGAAAGTTGAATATATAGACTGAACAATCAATGTATCTGGGTGGTATCCGATTATATCGCAATTCTGTATATATAGTGATACTCACCAGGTGACGGTACTTCCGTTACACATACTAGCGACTGAATCGAACAGAAGGTTAAATGGTTAGACGAAACGATAATTGTATCTCTGAGTTGTATTCGATGATATCGTGATGATGTTTATATAGCAATACTCACCAGGTAACTGTTCTTCCGTTTTACATACAAGCGACCGTATCGAGCAGAAACTTAAATTTAGTATAGATTAAACAATCATCTTATCTGGGTTGTATTCGATTATGTTTATATAGTTATACTCACCAGGTAACTGTTCTTCCGTTATACATACGAGCGACTGAATTGAACAGATGGTTGAATGGATAGAATAAACAATAATCGTATCTGGGGTTGTATTCGATTATATCTTGATGATGTTCATAAAGTTATACTCACCAGGAAACTGTTCTCCAGTTATACATAAGAGCGACTGAACTGAACAGAAGGTTGAATGGATAGACTGAACATTCATCGTATCTGGGATGTGTTAGATTATATCGTGATTATTATCATATGTTATGTCTAACCAGGTAACAGTTCTTCCGTTATACATACGAGCACCCGAATCGAACATAAGGTTGGATGGATAGATTGAACAATCATTGTATCTGGGTTGTCTCCGATTATATCGTTATGCTGTATATTTAGTTACACCTACCATGTAACGGTTCATTCGTTACACATAAGAGCGTCTGAATCGAACATAAAGTTGGATGGTTAGACGGAACGATAATCATAACTGAGTTGTATTCGATTATATCGTGGTGATGTTTATATAGTAATACTCACCAGGTGACTGTTCTTGCGTTATACATACGAGCGACCCAATCGAACAGAAGGTTGGATGGATAGACGGAATGATCATTGTATCTGAGTTGTATTCGATTATATCGTGATGACGTTCATATAGAAATACTCACCAGGTTACTGTTCGTTCGTTATACATACGAACAACCGAATCGAACAGAAGGTTGAATGAATAGTATCTGGGTTGTATTCGATTATGATGTTATGCTGTGTATATAGTTGAACACATAAGGTGAGGGTATTCCCGTTTCACATACGAGCGACCGAAACGAACAGAAAGTTGAATGGATAGACTGAACAATCAATGTATCTGGGTGGTATCCGATTATATCGCAATACTGTATATATAGTGATACTTACCAGGTGACGGTACTTCCGTTACACATACTAGCGACTGAATCGAACAAAAGGTTAAATGGTTAGACGAAACGATAATTGTATCTGAGTTGTATTCGATGATATCGTGATAATGTTTATATAGCAATACTCACCAGGTAACTGTTCTTCCGTTTCACATACAAGCGACCGAATCGAGCGGAAGCTTAAATTTAGTATAAATTGAACAATCATCGTATCTGGGTTGTATTCGATTATGTTTATATAGTTATACTCACCAGGTAACTGTTCTTCCGTTATACATACGAGCGACTGAATTGAACAGAAGGTTGAATGGATAGACTGAACAATAATCGTATCTGGGGTTGTATTCGATTATATCTTGATGATGTTCATATAGTTATACTCACCAGGAAACTGTTTTCCAGTTATACATAAGAGCGACTGAACTGAACAGAAGGTTGAATGGATAGACTGAACATTCATCGTATCTGGGTTGTATTTGATTATATCGTGATTATTATCATATAGTATGTCTAACCAGGTAACAGTTCTTCCGTTATACATACGAGCAACCGAATCGAACATAAGGTTGGATGGATAGATTGAACAATCATTGTATCTGGGTTGTCTCCGATTATATCGTTATGCTGTATATTTAGTTACACCTACCATGTAACGGTTCTTTCGTTACACATACGAGCGTCTGAATCGAACATAAGGTTGGATGGTTAGACGGAACGATAAATGTAACTGAGTTGTATTCGATTATATCGTGATGATGTTTATATTGTAATACTCACCAGGTGACTGTTCTTGCTTCATATATACGAGCGACCCAATCGAACAGAAGGTTGGATGGATAGACGGAATGTTCATTGTATCTGAGTTGTATTCGATTATATCGTGATGACGTTCATTTAGAAATACTCACCAGGTGACTGTTCTTCCGTTTTACATACAATCGACCAAATCGAACAGAAGGTTGAATGGATAGTATCTGAGTAGTATTCGATTATGATGTTATGCTGTGTATATAGTTATACACACTAGGTGACGGTATACCCGTTTTACATACGAGCGACCGAAACGAACAGAAAGTTGAATGGATAGACTGAACAATCAATGTATCTGGTTGGTATCCGATAATATCGCAATACTGTATATATAGTGATACTTACCAGGTGACGGTACTTCCGTTACACATACTAGCGACTGAATCGAACAGAAGGTTAAATGGTTAGACGAAGCGATAATTGTATCTGAGTTGTATTCGATGATATAGTGATGATGTTTATATAGCAATATTCACCAGGTAACTGTTCTTCCGTTTTACATAAAAGCGACCGAATCGAGCAGAAGGTTAAATGGATAGATTGAAAATTCATCGTATCTGGGTTGTATTCGATTAGGTTTATATAGTTATACTCACCAGGTACCTGTTCTTCCGTTATACATACGAGCGACTGAATTGAACAGAAGGTTGAATGGATAGACTAAACAATGGTCGTATCTGAGGTTGTATTCGATTATATCGTGATGATGTTTATATAGTTATACTCAACAGGTAACTGTTCTCCAGTTATACATAAGAGCGACTGAATCGAGCAGAAGGTTGAATTCAGTATTGATTTAACAATAATCGTATCTGGGTTGTATTCGATTATGTTTATATAGTTATACTCACCAGGTAACTGTTCTTCCGTTATACATACGAGCAATCGAATCGAACAGAAGGTTGAATGGATAGTATCTGGGTTGTATTCGATTATGATGTTATGCTGTGTATATAGTTATACACATTAGGTGACGGAATTCCCGTTTTACATACGAGCGACCGAAACGAACATAAAGTTGAATGGATAGACTGAACAATCAATGTATCTGGGTGGTATCCGATTATATCGCAATACTGTATATATAGTGATACTTACCAGGTGACGGTACTTTCGTTACACATACTAGCGACTGAATCGAACAGAAGGTTAAATGGTTAGACGAAACGATAATTGTATCTGAGTTGTATTCGATGATATCGTGATAATGTTTATATAGCAATACTCACCAGGTAACTGTTCTTCCGTTTTACATACAAGCGACCGAATCGAGCGGAAGCTTAAATTTAGTATAAATTGAACAATCATCGTATCTGGGTTGTATTCGATTATGTTTATATAGTTATACTCACCAGGTAACTGTTCTTCCGTTATACATACGAGCGACTGAATTGAACAGAAGGTTGAATGGATAGACTAAACAATAATCGTATCTGGAGTTGTATTCGATTATATCTTGATGATGTTCATATAGTTATACTCACCAGGAAACTGTTTTCCAGTTATACATAAGAGCGACTGAACTGAACAGAAGGTTGAATGGATAGACTGAACATTCATCGTATCTGGGTTGTATTTGATTATATCGTGATTATTATCATATAGTATGTCTAACCAGGTAACAGTTCTTCCGTTATACATACGAGCAACCGAATCGAACATAAGGTTGGATGGATAGATTGAACAATCATTGTATCTGGGTTGTCTCCGATTATATCGTTATTCTGTATATTTAGTTACACCTACCATGTAACGGTTCTTTCGTTACACATACGAGCGTCTGAATCGAACATAAGGTTGGATGGTTAGACGGAACGATAAATGTAACTGAGTTGTATTCGATTATATCGTGGTGATGTTAATATAGTAATACTCACCAGGTGACTGTTTTTGCGTTATACATACGAGCGACCCAATCGAACAGAAGGTTGGATGGATAGACGGAATGTTCATTGTATCTGAGTTGTATTCGATTATATCGTGATGACGTTCATTTAGAAATACTCACCAGGTGACTGTTCTTCCGTTTTACATACGAGCGACCGAAACGAACAGAAAGTTGAATGGATAGACTGAACAATCAATGTATCTGGTTGGTATCCGATTATATCGCAATACTGTATATATAGTGATACTTACCAGGTGACGGTACTTCCGTTACACATACTAGCGACTGAATCTAACAGAAGGTTAAATGGTTAGACGAAGCGATAATTGTATCTGAGTTGTATTCGATGATATAGTGATGATGTTTATATAGCAATATTCACCAGGTAACTGTTCTTTCGTTTTACATAAAAGCGACCGAATCGAGCAGAAGGTTAAATGGATAGATTGAAAATTCATCGTATCTGGGTTGTATTCGATTAGGTTTATATAGTTATACTCCGTTATACATAAGAGCGACTGAATTGAACAGAAGGTTGAATGGATAGACTAAACAATGATCGTATCTGAGGTTGTATTTGATTATATCGTGATGATGTTTATATAGTTATACTCAACAGGTAACTGTTCTCCAGTTATACATAAGAGCGACTGAATCGAGCAGAAGGTTGAATTCAGTATTGATTTAACAATAATCGTATCTGGGTTGTATTCGATTATGTTTATATAGTTATACTCACCAGGTAACTGTTCTTCCGTTATACATACGAGCAATCGAATCGAACAGAAGGTTGAATGGATAGTATCTGGGTTGTATTCGATTGTGATGTTATGCTGTGTATATAGTTATACACATTAGGTGACGGTATTCCCGTTTCACATACGAGCGACCGAAACGAACAGAAAGTTGAATGGATAGACTAAACAATCAATGTATCTGGGTGGTATCCGATTATATCGCAATACTGTATATATAGTGATACTTACCAGGTGACGGTACTTCCGTTACACAAACTAGCGACTGAATCGAACAGAAGGTTGAATGGTTAGACGAAACGATAATTGTATCTGAAATGTATTCGATGATATAGTGATGATGTTTATATAGCAATATTCACCAGGTAACTGTTCTTCCGTTTTACATAAAAGCGACCGAATCGAGCAGAAGGTTAAATGGATAGATTGAAAATTCATCGTATCTGGGTTGTATTCGATTAGGTTTATATAGTTATACTCCGTTATACATACGAGCGACTGAAATGAACAGAAGGTTGAATGGATAGACTAAACAATGATCGTATCTGAGGTTGTATTCGATTATATCGTGATGATGTTTATATAGTTATACTCAACAGGTAACTGTTCTCCAGTTATACATAAGAGCGACTGAATCGAGCAGAAGGTTGAATTCAGTATTGATTTAACAATAATCGTATCTGGGTTGTATTCGATTATGTTTATATAGTTATACTCACCAGGTAACTGTTCTTCCGTTATACATACGAGCAATCGAATCGAACAGAAGGTTGAATGGATAGTATCTGGGTTGTATTCGATTGTGATGTTATGCTGTGTATATAGTTATACACATTAGGTGACGGTATTCCCGTTTCACATACGAGCGACCGAAACGAACAGAAAGTTGAATGGATAGACTAAACAATCAATGTATCTGGGTGGTATCCGATTATATCGCAATACTGTATATATAGTGATACTTACCAGGTGACGGTACTTCCGTTACACAAACTAGCGACTGAATCGAACAGAAGGTTGAATGGTTAGACGAAACGATAATTGTATCTGAAATGTATTCGATGATATAGTGATGATGTTTATATAGCAATATTCACCAGGTAACTGTTCTTCCGTTTTACATAAAAGCGACCGAATCGAGCAGAAGGTTAAATGGATAGATTGAAAATTCATCGTATCTGGGTTGTATTCGATTAGGTTTATATAGTTATACTCACCAGGTACCTGTTCATCTATTATACATACGAGCGACTGAATTGAACAGAAGGTTGAATGGATAGACTAAACAATGATCGTATCTGAGGTTGTATTCGATTATATCGTGATGATGTTTATATAGTTATACTCAACAGGTAACTGTTCTCCAGTTATACATAAGAGCGACAGAATCGAGCAGAAGGTTGAATTCAGTATTGATTTAACAATAATCGTATCTGGGTTGTATTCGATTATGTTTATATAGTTATACTCACCAGGTAACTGTTCTTCCGTTATACATACGAGCAATAAAATCGAACAGAAGGTTGAATGGATAGTATCTGGGTTGTATCCGATTATGATGTTATGCTGTGTATATAGTTATACACACTAGGTGGCGGTATTCTCGTTTTACATACGAGCGACCGAAACGAACAGAAAGTTGAATGGATAGACTGAACAATCAATGTATCTGGTTGGTATCCGATTATATCGCAATACTGTATATATAGTGATACTTACCAGGTGACGGTACGTCCGTTACACATACTACCGACTGAATCGAACAGAAGGTTAAATGGTTAGACGAAGCGATAATTGTATCTGAGTTGTATTCGATGATATCGTGATGATGTTTATATAGCAATATTCACCAGGTAACTGTTTTTCCGTTTTACATACAAGCGACCGAATCGAGCAGAAGGTTAAATAGATAGATTGAACAATCATCGTATCTGGGTTGTATTCGATTATGTTTATATAGTTATACTCACCAGTTAACTGTTCTTCCGTTATACATACGAGCGACTGAATTGAACAGAAGGTTGAATGGATAGACTAAACAATGATCGTATCTGGGGTTGTATTCGATGATATCGTGATGATGTTTATATAGTTATACTCATCAGGTAACTGTTCTCTAGTTATACATAAGAGCGACTGAACTGAACAGAAGGTTGAATGGATAGACTGAATAATCATCGTATCTGGGTTGTATTCGATTATTTCGTGATGATTATTATATATTATGTGTAACCAGGTAACTGTTCTGCCGTTATACATACGAGCAACCGAATCGAACATAAGGTTGAATGGATAGATTGAAAAATCATTGTATCTGGGTTGTCTCCGATTATATCGTTATGCTGTATAATTAGATACACCTACCATGTAACGGTTCTTTCGTTACACATATGAGCGTCTGAATCGAACAGAAGGTTGGATGGATAGACGGAATGATCATTGTATCTGAGTTGTATTCGATTATATCGTGATGAAGTTCATATAGAAATACTCACCAGGTTACTGTTCTTTCGTTATACATACGAGCAACCGAATCGAACAGAAGGTTGAATAGATGGTATCTGGGTTGTTTTCGATTATGATGTTATGCTGTGTTTATAGTTATACACACTAGGTGACGGTATCCCCGTTTTACATACGAGCGACCGAAACGAAGAGAAAGTTGAATGGATAGACTGAACAATCAATGTATCTGGTTGGTATCCGATTATATCGCAGAACTGTATATATTACTTACCAGGTGACGGTACTTCCGTTACACATACTAGCGACTGAATCGAACAAAAGGTTTAATGGTTAGACGAAACGATAATTGTATCTGAGTTGTATTCGATGATATCGTGATGATGTTTATATAGCAATATTCACCAGGTAACTGTTCTTCCGTTTTACATAAAAGCGACCGAATGGAGCAGAAGGTTAAATGTATAGATTGAAAATTCATCGTATCTGGGTTGTATTCGATTAGGTTTATATAGTTATACTCACCAGGTAACTGTTTTTCCGTTATACATACGAGCGACTGAATTGAACAGAAGGTTGAATGGATAGACTAAACAATGATCGTATCTGAGGTTGTATTCGATTATATCGTGATGATGTTTATATAGTTATACTCACCAGGTAACTGTTCTCCAGTTATTTATTTATTTATTTATTTATTTATTTATTATCCAAACAGGCTATTGCAGCCTAATTACTTGGATAAATAAGATGAATTACAATTGTGTATATGAAATACTGTCTATTATACCTACTACCTATTAATCAATGCCCAGAATTGCAGGAGATGAACTGAGTCCAAAATTGTGGAGATGTGGAAAATCAGTCTCAAATACTTGTATTCAATATGCAGTCTAAAACATTCTTACGATAAAGCGCTGGGGATGAGGTCCAGTCTAGATCAATCAAAGTGTTGAAATTATTAGCCAATTTGAGAATTGAAACCAGTGGTGCCCTTGCTGGATTCCCTATTCTTGATATATTGAACATGAGGGTAGAACGTGTTCGACGAGGAGGAACGTTAAATGGAATCGCATTAAGAATTTCTGAAGAGTTAATTTTATTATTTATTATTTTGTGCAAAAATATCATACAGTTCAAGCTCCTTCGTTGTTCCAAAGATAATATTTTAAATTCCGATCTCAACTGATATGTTCTTATGGTATTATAATCAGGCCACATATGATGCTGTTTCAAATACAAATGTCTTAGTAGTTTATTCTGGACCTTTTCCAATTCATATAGATACGTTTGATACTCCCCGAACCAGATAATAGAGGCAAATTCTAGTTTAGGCCTTACTAAAGAATAATATAGTAGCTTAATCGTATGTATACTTGAAAAGCATGACGCCCGCCTGATCACAAAACCTAGAATTCTATTGGCAGATTTTACATTATTTTTGATATGAGTAGAAAAAGAAAATTGTGAATTATAAGTTACTCCAAGATCTTTTACTTCAGTTTTTCTTTCTAGGACCTCTTCATTCATTTGATACGCAAAAATAATTGGTTCTTTCAAACGAGTTATTGAGAGCACCGAACATTTTTTCAAATTAAAGTATAATTTATTCTTCTGACTCCATTTCGTAATAGAATCAATATCCTTCTGGAGCCCTATACAATCTCGAACTGTTTTTACTTGTTTGAATAGCTTCAAATCGTCAGCAAAAAGTAAGCAATCTGAAAATTTAAGATAAGAGGGTAAATCGTTTATGAAAAGTATGAATAGAAGAGGTCCTAAATTCGAACCTTGTGGAACACCGGAATTGGCCAAAAATTTCCCAGACGTATTTCCATCGTGTCTGACAATGAATTGCCGATTCTGTAAATAATTTTTTATTAATTCCAAGAAATTGCTTGACAATCCATATCTGCTTATTTTTTCCAAGAGTACATTATGATGAACCTGATCAAATGCTTTATGGAAATCTGTGTACACAGTGTCCAATTGTGATTTATTTGCTATAGTGTTGAAAGATTCATTACTGAATAATAATAAATTTGTGTTAATTGATCTTTGGCTCATGAAGCCATGCTGTTGATGTACTATATATTTGCTGGTGAAACTGCTAAGTTTACTGAAAATAATGTGTTCAAATAATTTTGCTGGTGAACACATGATGGCAATAGCCCTATAGTTTTCAACATCCATTTTATTGCCAGATTTATGTAAAGGTATTGTTATGGACGTTTTCCACATAGGCGGAAATAAATTAGATTTGATAATTAAATTGAAAATGTGTATCAATGGGGCTTTTAACCATTCACCGCACCCTTTTAAAATATATGGGGGTATACCATCTGTACCTTCTGATTTTTTAGGTTTTAATTTTTTCAGTGCTTCATTGAAATCAGTTTCGTTTATTGACTGTAAAGTAAATGTTTCATTACATAAACCTGTATCGTCATTATTTTTGAAATTCAAATTGTATGTAGCTGGTTGTGAACAAAAAACTGACGAGAAAAAATTTGCAAAAGCATTAGCTGTTTCTTCTTCACCAACAGGTTCATTATTATAAACAAAACTGTTCAATTTTGTATTAATTTTCTTTTCCGTAGTCACAAAATTCCAAAACTCATTTATATTATTATTTATATTTTCCTCAATTTTCTTGTGATACATTTTTTCATCCTTTCTGATTTGACTTTTAATTTTCCTCCTTAATTCCATAAACTTATTATGATAAAAACCTGACAGCGATTTCAATTTCCGATATCTTTCTTTTTCTTTCAGTAAACTTTTTGTTTCTTTGGTGAACCAAATTGGATATGAGTAACAGTTTCTATTGCCAGTAAATTTAGGAACACATTTTTTTACAACATCTTCCCATATCTTATAGAAGTTACTTAAAGCTGTGTTCACATCATGTTCATTTAGAACCGCATACCAGTCAGCGTCTCTAATAGTGCGACTCAGCTCAAGAAAATCGGCTTTTTTATAATTATACCTGAGAACTTCTTTGAAGTTCGTCGATTCTTTCATTTCCCCAAGAGAGAAAATGGTGATACAGAGAGCAGGATGGTAACCATCCTCATTTACGAAAGGTAGATCCATTTTATTTACCATACAGCAATCAAAGTTGTTTTCAGAACTGAGAATCAAGTCTAATGTATGACCCTGGTGATTAACTATATCATTGTGTTGCTTGAATGCATTGAAGTCAAGGAAATCAGATAACAGATTGATTTTTTCACTGTGACTATTTGAGTTTAAAGTTGTACCTGCCATTCCTTGAATGTTGAAATCTCCAACAATGTATGTTTTATCAAATTCTTTAATATTATCTTGTAAGAAATTAAACGCTGATTCGTAAACATTATTCAGGCTATTAGAAGGAATGTAAACTACACCGAATGTGTAAATTTCCTTACCTATTCTCAGTTGAACAATTACTGCTTCAAATGCCAGTGCGTGCTTCACAATATTGAGAATTTTGAATTTTTTTTTAATTGCTATCAGAACTCCACCTCCAGTGCTTTTATTAGTAAAATGCAAATTTCTGTCAGATCTTACCATATTGAAATTTTTTATATATATTATTTCTCCATCTCCAATTCCTTCCTGTAACCATGTTTCTGTAATCATAAGAATATCATATTCATCTTCGATTGACCTCCTGTAAAATTCATTACACTTTGTATTCAGTCCCCTACAATTCTGGTAATAAATAGATATATTCGTAATGCCTACCTACTGCTACGTGTCTGTTGGTGAGCCCTACAAAATGAAAACTATAATAACATTCACATATAGTGCTTTGGAGAATTTATACTACTTAATAACTACATAACAGATCAACCAAATCAATTTCAAAGCCATGAACTAATAATCCAATTACGTTTGATGAATTACAACAGTTTTATTTATTCTCACACTTGGTGTGTAAACCTAGCTTAAATAAAAGTCGAGTGAAATAAATCAAATCAACAAAAACAGCAAAAACAGCAACTTTTCAGTTTTTCAGGTGCATGCTAAATTGACTCCATTTCTTCGTCAATAATTTTTACATCGTTGCCAACCTTAGCAAATACTCTTCCGTTCTTGGTCCAGACGTTTTGTGCGCCGAGTTTTTTCCTTGTAGATGTTAGGAGTTTATAACGATTTTCCGTTAGATCTTCATTTAAATAGATTCCTGTTCCTTTCAAGGCAGCTCTGGCGTTATAGATTTCGTTACGCTTCAGATAAGAAACAAAATCCACTATTATTGTTCTAGGCTTCTGCTCTTTGTCTCTAGATTTTCCAATTCGGAAAACATTGTTGATTTCGCCCAATGAACATTTGACTTTGAGTCCATCATTGAATAGAAGGAGAGCCCTAGCTTGGAGGTTCTCACTATTTTCCTCTTTCATCCCCACTATTCTCAGCGTGTTCATTCTTGATCTTTGCTCATGACGGATATTTTTTGCTGGTTAGATATAGCTAACTTATCCAAAGCATCTAATTTAGTCACTATGTTGTTTATTTTTCTTTCAAAGCTCTCGAACTGCTTACCGAGTTTTCCCAGCTGCTCTTCTATTTTAGCAGTGAGTTTAGGAGCCAGTTTGTTAATTATCATTTCCAGTGTAGCTTCGTCCATATTACTCGAAGCCGTCGAAGTACTGTTGCTGCGAGTTTTGCTCATAACTTTGATAATCTGGCAACACTGTGCTCAGATACAATTCACAATTATTCGTCTTAATAATCAAACGTTGTTTCACAAGCACTTTCAGATAACTTTCTTTATACGTTTTGTCGGTCCTTCACCGGGATGCTATTCAAAATACAATCTAGAGAATACGCTGAAGAACACAGCTTTAAACTTCAAATAAAGGCAGAGCTCACCACGACGATGTTTACAGCGACATAACATTTTCTGTTTTTATATTGTTATACATAAGAGCGACTGAACTGAACAGAAGGTTGAATGGATAGACTGAACAATCATTGTATCTGGGTTGTATTCGATTATATCGTGATGATTATCATATCGTATGTCTAACCAGGTAACAGTTCTTTGTTACACATACGAGCAACTGAATCGAACATAAGGTTGGATGATTAGACGGAACAATAATTGTAACTGAGTTGTATTCGATTATATCGTGGTGATGTTTATATAGTAATACTCACCAGGTGACTGTTCTTGCGTTATACATACGAGCGACCCAATCGAACAGAAGTTTGGATGGATAGACGGAATGAACATTGTATCTGAGTTGTATTCGATTATATCGTGATGACGTTCATATAGAAATACTCACCAGGTTACTGTTTTTTCTTTATACATACGAGCAACCGAATCGAACAGAAGGTTGAATGGATAGTATATGGGTTGTATTCGATTATGATGTTATGCTGCGTATATAGTTATACATATTAGGTGACGGTATTCTTGTTTTACATACGAGCGACCGAAACGAACAGAAAGTTGAATGGATAGACTGAACAATCAATGTATCTGGGTGGTATCCGATTATATCGCAATACTGTATATATAGTGATACTTACCAGGTGACGGTACTTCCGTTACACATACTAGCGACTGAATCGAACAGAGGGTTGAATGGTTAGACGAAACGATAATTGTATCTGAGTTGTATTCGATGATATCGTGATGATGTTTATATAGCAATAATCACCAGGTAACTGTTCTTCCGTTTTTCATACAAGCGACCGAATCGAGCAGAAGGTTAAATTTATAGATTGAACCATCATCGTATCTGGGTTGTATTTGATTATGTTTATATAGTTATACTCACCAGGTACCTGTTCTTCCGTTATACATACGAGCGACTGAATTGAACAGAAGGTTGAATGGATAGACTAAACAATGATCGTATCTGGGGTTGTATTCGATTATATCGTGATGATGTTTATATAGTTATACTCACCAGGTAACTGTTCTCCAGTTATACATAAGAGCGACTGAACTGAACAGAAGGTTGAATGGATAGACTGAACAATCATTGTATCTGGGTTGTATTCGATTATATCGTGAAGATAATCATATCGTATGTCTAACCAGGTAACAGTTCTTTGTTACACATACGAGCAACTGAATCGAACATAAGGTTAGATGATTAGACGGAACAATATTTGTAACTGAGTTGTATTCGATTATATCGTGGTGATGTTTATATAGTAATACTCACCAGGTGACTGTTCTTGCGTTATACATACGAGCGACCCAATCGAACAGAAGTTTGGATGGATAGACGGAATGATCATTGTATCTGAGTTGTATTCGATTATATCGTGATGACGTTCATATAGAAATACTCACCAGGTTACTGTTTTATCTTTATACATACGAGCAACCGAATCGAACAGAAGGTTGAATGGATAGTATATGGGTTGTATTCGATTATGATGTTATGCTGTGTATATAGTTATACACATTAGGTGACGGTATTCCCGTTTTACATACGAGCGACCGAAACGAACAGAAAGTTGAATGGATAGACTGAACAATCAATGTATCTGGGTGGTATCCGATTATATCGCAATACTGTATATATAGTGATACTTACCAGGTGACGGTACTTCCGTTACACATACTAGCGACTGAATCGAACAAAGGGTTGAATGGTTAGACGAAACGATAATTGTATCTGAGTTGTATTCGATGATATCGTGATGATGTTTATATAGCAATAATCACCAGGTAACTGTTCTTCCGTTTTACATACAAGCGACCGAATCGAGCAGAAGGTTAAATTTATAGATTGAACCATCATCGTATCTGGGTTGTATTTGATTATGTTTATATAGTTATACTCACCAGGTACCTGTTCTTCCGTTATACATACGAGCGACTGAATTGAACAGAAGGTTGAATGGATAGACTAAACAATGATCGTATCTGGGGTTGTATTCGATTATATCGTGATGATGTTTATATAGTTATACTCACCAGGTAACTGTTCTCCAGTTATACATAAGAGCGACTGAACTGAACAGAAGGTTGAATGGATAGACTGAAAAATCATTGTATCTGGGTTGTATTCGATTATATCGTGATGATTATCATATCGTATGTCTAACCAGGTAACAGTTCTTTGTTACACATACGAGCAACTGAATCGAACATAAGGTTGGATGATTAGACGGAACAATAATTGTAACTGAGTTGTATTCGATTATATCGTGGTGATGTTTATATAGTAATACTCACCAGGTGACTGTTCTTGCGTTATACATACGAGCGACCCAATCGAACAGAAGTTTGGATGGATAGACGGAATGATCATTGTATCTGAGTTGTATTCGATTATATCGTGATGACGTTCATATAGAAATACTCACCAGGTTACTGTTTTTTCTTTATACATACGAGCAACCGTATCGAACAGAAGGTTGAATGGATAGTATATGGGTTGTATTCGATTATGATGTTATGCTGTGTATATAGTTATACACATTAGGTGACGGTATTCCCGTTTTACATACGAGCGACCGAAACGAACAGAAAGTTGAATGGATAGACTGAACAATCAATGTATCTGGGTGGTATCCGATTATATCGCAATTCTGTATATATAGTGATACTTACCAGGTGACGGTACTTCCGTTGCACATACTAGCGACTGAATCGAACTTAAGGTTAAATGGTGAGACGAAACGATAATTGTATTTGAGTTGTATTCGATGATATCGTGATGACGTTTATATAGCAATACTCACCAGGTAACTGTTCTTCCGTTTTACATACAAGCGACCAAATCGAGCAGAAGGTTGAATTTAGTATGGATTGAACAATCATCGTATCTGGGTTGTATTCGATTATGTTTATATAGTTATACTCACCAGGTAACTGTTCTTCCGTTATACATACTAGCGACTGAATCGAACAGAATGTTGAATGATTAGACGAAACGATAATTGTATCTGAGTTGAATTCGATGATATCGTGATGATATTTATATAGCAATACTCACCAGGTAACTGTCCTTCAGTTTTACATACAAGTGACCGAATCGAGCAGAAGGTTAAATGGATAGATTGAACAATCATCGTATCTGAGTTGTATTCGATTATGATTATATAGTTATACTCACCAGGTACCTGTTCTTTCGTTATACATACGAGCAACCGAATCGAACATAAGGTTGAATGGATAGATAGAACAATCATTGTATCTGGGTTGTCTCCGATTATATCGTTTTGCTGTATATTTAGATACACCTACCATGTAACGGTTCTTTCGTTACACATACGAGCGTCTGAATCGAACATAAGGTTGGATGGTTAGACGGAACGATAATTGTAACTGAGTTGTATCCGATTATATCGTGGGAATGTTTATATAGTAATACTCACCAGGTGACTGTTCTTTCGTTATACGTACGAGCGACCCAATCGAACAGAAGGTTAGATGGATAAACGAAATGATCATTGTATCTGAGTTCTATTCGATTATATCGTGATGAAGTTTATATAGAAATACTCACCAGGTAACAGTTCTTCTGTTACACATACGAGCAACTGAATCGAACATAAGGTTGAATGGATAGATTGAACAATCATTGTATCTGGGTTGTCTCCGATTATATCGTTATGCTGTATATTTGGTTACACCTACCATGTAACGGTTCTTTCGTTACACATACGAGCGTCTGAATCGAACATTAGTTTGGATGATTAGACGGAACAATAATTGTAACTGAGTTGTATTCGATTATATCGTGGTGATGTTTATATAGTAATACTCACCAGGTGACTGTTCTTGCGTTATACATACGAGCGACCCAATCGAACAGAAGTTTGGATGGATAGACGGAATGATCATTGTATCTGAGTTGTATTCGATTATATCGTGATGACGTTCATATAGAAATACTCACCTGGTTACTGTTTTTTCTTTATACATACGAGCAACCGAATCGAACAGAAGGTTGAATGGATATTATCTGGGTTGTATTCGATTATGATGTTATGCTGTGTATATAGTTATACACATTAGGTGACGGTATTGTCGTTTTACATACGAGCGACCGAAACGAACAGAAAGTTGAATGGATAGACTTAACAATCAATGTATCTGCGTGGTATCCGATTATATCGCAATTCTGTATATATAGTGATACTTACCAGGTGACGGTACTTCCGTTGCACATACTAGCGACTGAATCGAACTTAAGGTTAAATGGTAAGACGAAACGATAATTGTATCTGAGTTGTATTCGATGATATCGTGATGATGTTTATATAGCAATACTCACCAGGTAACTGTTTTTTCGTTTTACATACAAGCGACCGAATCGAGCAGAAGGTTAAATTTAGTATGGATTGAACAATCATCGTATCTGGGTTGTATTCGATTATGTTTATATAGTTATACTCACCAGGTAACTGTTCTTCCGTTATACATACTAGCGACTGAATCGAACAGAATGTTGAATGGTTAGACGAAACGATAATTGTATCTGAGTTGTATTCGATGATATCGTGATGATGTTTATATAGCAATACTAACCAGGTAACTGTCCTTCAGTTTTACATACAAGTGACCGAATCGAGCAGAAGGTTAAATGGATATATTGAACAATCATCGTATCTGAGTTGTATTCGATTATGTTTATATAGTTATACTCACCAGGTACCTGTTCTTTCGTTATACATACGAGCAACCGAATCGAACATAAGATTGAATGGGTAGATTGAACAATCATCGTATCTGAGTTGTATTCGATTATGTTTATATAGTTATACTCACCAAGTAACTGTTCTTCCGTTATACATACGAGCGACTGAATTGAACAGAAGGTTGAATGGATAGACTAAACAATGATTGTATCTGGGGTTGTATTCGATTATATCGTGATGATGTTTATATAGTTATACTCACCAGGTAACTGTTCTCCAGTTATACATAAGAGCGACTGAACTGAACAGAAGGTTGTATAGATAGACTGAACAATCATCGTATCTGGGTTGTATTCGATTATTTCGTGATGATTATTATATATTATGTCTAACCAGGTAACTGTTCTTCCGTTATACATACGAGCAACCGAATCGAACACAAGGTTGAATGGATAGATTGAAGAATCATTGTATCTGGGTTGTCTCCGATTATATCGTTATGCTGTATATTTAATGAACAATTACTTGCAAGGAAGAAAACAACTCGTGAATATTGATGATGAATATAGCACTATGAGAATAGTTGAATGTGGTGTTCCCCAAGGTACTGTACTAGGGCCAATGTTATTCAATATATACCTTAACGACCTATATCAATTATCACAGTCTGGTAAAATAACAAGTTTCGCGGATGATACAGCCATTGTATATCATGATACAGATTGGAATTCTTTGAAAATAAAAGCTGAGAGAGATCTCGCAAAATTATTTAAATGGTTTAATGGAAAATTATTAACAGTAAATTACACCAAAACTCATTTTATATCATTCACCTCATATGCTACAAATCTACCATCCTATCAACAGCTGAATATACAGATCGAAGATGAGTTAATTGCTATTTCTATCATTGATACCATCAAATATTTAGGGATTTTCATAGATAGTCACCTACGATGGGACCGACACATTACATATGTAACTAAAAAACTTCGTAGTTTACTATTTAAATTCAGACAACTTTCTGAAGTTCTAGAAATAAAACAAATGAAAATACTTTACCATTCCCTCATAGAAACTCACATAAATTATGGAATCATAGCCTGGGGCGGGGCGCTCAACACGCATTTACTCAATCTAGAAGTAGTTCAAAGACGATTGCTGAAAATAGTATACAAAAAACCATGGATATACGGAACGAACACACTATTCACTGAAACACAAATAATGGACGTTCGACAATTATTCTACAAAGCTATTCTTGTGAGACAACACAATAACAAACATGAACTTGCTACTATCGACCATATGTATAGTACTAGATACAAAGAAAATCGTGTCTATGTACCAAGAGCTGAAAAATGTCAAATGCAAAGAAATTACCTTTATCTAGGCCCAAAACTTTATAATCTGATTCCCACCGAACTCAAAATTATCAATACAAATGGCTTATTCAAAAAATTGCTGAGTAAATGGATCCTTTCAAAACCTCGAACAGAGCTACATAGACTGATTAACCCTCAAACAAATACGTGAAAGATATGTGACTACTCTGTTGTTAGTTTTACTCATTCCATATAAGCAACATTACGAACAAGTATGTGAATATAAAAAAAATGATTTCAACACATACATAAAGCTGATTTATATATTAATAAAAATGTGAAATAACCATCAAGAAATGAAAACGATGACGATGAAAAGGTAGATGAAGTCTATGCACAGGCTCCGCCTCCTTTAGACCTTCAACTTTTTCAATTCTATTAATAGTAATTAGTTAAATTTTTTTTTTCAATTGTACTCTACTCAACCCACGCACAGGGTTACCCTCCTGTGGGAATCTAATATTTTATTCTTTTTATATTGTAAATTATTGTAAACGTACCTACCTTAATGTGAATAAAATATTCATTCATTCATTCATTTAGATATACCTACCATGTAACGGTTCTTTCGTTACACATACGAGCGTCTGAATCGAACATAAGGTTGGATGGTTAGACGGAACGATAATTGTAACTGAGTTGTATTCGATTATATCGTGGGAATGTTTATATAGTAATACTCACCAGGTGACTGTTCTTGCGTTATACGTACGAGCGACCCAATCGAACAGAAGGTTAGATGGATAGACGGAATGATCATTGTATCTGAGTTGTATTCGATTATATCGTGATGAAGTTTATATAGAAATACTCACCAGGTTACTGTTCTTTCGTTATACATACGAGCAACCGAATCGAACAGAAGGTTGAATGGACAGTATCTGAGTTGTTTTCGATTATGATGTTATGCTGTGTATATAGTTATACACACTAGGTGACGGTATTCCCGTTTTACATACGAGCGACCGAAACGAACAGAAAGTTGAATGGATAGACTGAACAATCAATGTATCTGGTTGGTATCCGATTATATCGCACTACTGTATATATAGTGATACTTACCAGGTGACTGTACTTCCGTTACACATACTAGCGACTGAATCGAACAGAAGGTTAAATGGTTAGACGAAGCGATAATTGTATCTGAGTTGTATTCGATGATATCGTGATGATGTTTATATAGCAATACTCACCAGGTAACTGTTCTTCCGTTTTACATAAAAGCGACCAAATCGAGCAGAAGGTTAAATGGATAGATTGAAAATTCATCGTATCTGGGTTGTATTCGATTAGGTTTATATAGTTATACTCACCAGGTAACTGTTTTTCCGTTATACATAAGAACGACTGAATTGAACAGAAGGTTGAATGGATAGACTAAAGAATAATCGTATCTGGGGTTGTATTCGAGTATATCGTGATGATTATCATATAGGTTGTCTAACCAGGTAACAGTTCTTCCGTTAATCATACGAGCAACCGAATCGAACATAAGGTTGGATGGATAGATTGAACAATCATGGTATCTGGGTTGTCTCCGAATATATCTTTATGCTGTATATTCAGTTACACCTACCATGTAACGGTTATTTCGTTACACATACGAACGTCTGAATCGAACATAAGGTTGGATGGTTAGACGGAACGATAATTGTAACTGAGTTGTATTCGATTATATCGTGGTGATGTTTATATAGTAATACTCACCAGGTGACTCTTCTTGCGTTATACATACGAGCGACCCAATCGAACAGAAGGTTGGATGGATAGACGGAATGATCATTGTATCTGAGTTGTATTCGATTATATCGTGATGACGTTTATATAGAAATACTCACCAGGTTACTGTTCTTTCGTTATACATACGAGCAACCGAATCGAACAGAAGGTTGAATGGATAGTATCTGGGTTGTATTCGATTATGATGTTATGCTGTGTATATAGTTATACACATTAGGTGACGGAATTCCCGTTTTACATACGAGCGACCGAAACAAACAGAAAGTTGAATGGATAGAGTGAACAATCAATGTATCTGGGTGGTATCCGATTATATCGCAATACTGTATATATAGTGATACTTACCAGGTGACGGTACTTCCGTTACACATACTAGAGACTGAATCGAACAGAAGGTTAAATGGTTAGACGAAACGATAATTGTATCTCTGAGTTGTATTCGATGATATCGTGATGATGTTTATATAGCGATACTCACCAGGTAACTGTTCTTCCGTTTTACATACAAGCGACCGAATCGAGCAGAAGCTTAAATTTAGTAGAGATTGAATAATCATCGTATCTGGGTTGTATTCGATTATGTTTATATAGTTATACTCACCAGGTAACTGTTCTTTCGTTATACATACGAGCGACTGAATTGAACAGAAGGTTGAATGGATAGACTAAACAATAATCGTATCTGGGGTTGTATTCGATTATATCTTGATGATGTTCATATAGTTATACTCACCTGGAAACTGTTCTCCAGTTATACATAAGAGCGACTAAACTGAACAGAAATTTGGATGGATAGACTGAACAATCAATGTATCTGGGTGGTATCCGATTATATCGCAATACTGTATATTTAGTGATACTTACCAGGTGACGGTACTTCCGTTACACATACTAGAGACTGAATCGAACAGAAGGTTAAATGGTTAGACGAAACGATAATTGTATCTCTGAGTTGTATTCGATGATATCGTGATGATGTTTATATAGCGATACTCACCAGGTAACTGTTCTTCCGTTTTACATAAAAGCGACCGAATCGAGAAGAAGGTTAAATGAATAGATTGAAAATTCATCGTATCTGGGTTGTATTCGATTAGGTTTATATAGTTATACTCACCAGGTAACTGTTCTTTCGTTTTTCATAGGAACGACTGATTTGAACAGAAAGTTGAATGGATAGACTAAACAATAATCGTATCTGGGGTTGTATTTGATTATATCGTGATTATTATCATATAGTATGTCTAACCAGGTAACAGTTCTCTCGTTATACATACGAGCAACCGAATCGAACATAAGGTTGGATGGATATAGATTGAACAATCATTGTATCTGGGTTGTCTCCGATTATATCGTTATGCTGTATATTTAGTTACAATTACCATGTAACGGTTCTTTCGTTACACATACGAGCATCTGAATCGAACATAAAGTTGGATGGTTAGACGAAACTATAATTGTAACTGAGTTGTATTCGATTATATCGTGGTGATGTTTATATAGTAATACTCACCAGGTGACTGTTCTTGCGTTATACATACGAGCGACCCAATCGAACAGAAGGTTAGATGGATAGACGGAATGATCATTGTATCTGAGTTGTATTCGATTATATCGTGATGAAGTTTATATAGAAATACTCACCAGGTTACTGTTCTTTCGTTATACATACGAGCAACCGAATCGAACAGAAGGTTGAATGGATAGTATCTGGGTTGTATTCGATTATGATGTTATGCTGTGTATATAGTTATACACATGAGGTGACGGTATTCCCGTTTTACTTACGAGCGACCGAAACGAACAGAAAGTTGAATGGATAGACTGAACAATCAATGTATCTGGGTGGTATCCGATTATATCGCAATACTGTATATATAGTGATACTTACCAGGTGACGGTACTTCCGTTACACATACTAGCGACTGAATCGAACAGAAGGTTAAATGGTTAGACGAAACGATAATTGTATCTCTGAGTTGTATTCGATGATATCGTGATGATGTTTGTATAGCAATACTCACCAGGTAACTGTTCTTCCGTTTTACATACAAGCGACCGAATCGAGCAGAAGGTTAAATGGATAGATTGAACAATCATCGTATCTGAGTTGTATTCGATTATGTTTATATAGTTATACTCACCAGGTACCTGTTCTTTCGATATACATACGAGCAACCGAACCGAACATAAGGTTGAATGGATAGATTGAACAATCATCGTATCTGAGTTGTATTCGATTATGTTTATATAGTTATACTCACCAAGTAACTGTTCTTCCGTTATAGATACGAGCGACTGAATTGAACAGAAGGTTGAATGGATATACTAAACAATGATCGTATCTGGGGTTGTATTCGATTATATCGTGATGATGTTTATATAGTTATACTCACCAGGTAACTGTTCTCCAGTTATACATAAGAGCGACTGAACTGAACAGAAGGTTGTATAGATAGACTGAACAATCATCGTATCTGGGTTGTATTCGATTATTTCGTGATGATTATTATATATTATGTCTAACCAGGTAACTGTTCTTCCGTTATACATACGAGCAACCGAATCGAACATAAGGTTGAATGGATAGATTGAACAATCATTGTATCTGGGTTGTCTCCGATTATATCGTTATGCTGTATATTTAGATACACCTACCATGTAACGGTTCTTTCGTTACACATACGAGCGTCTGAATCGAACATAAGGTTGGATGGTTAGACGGAACGATAATTGTAACTGAGTTGTATTCGATTATATCGTGAGAATGTTCATATAGTAATACTCACCAGGTGACTGTTCTTGCGTTATACGTACGAGCGACCCAATCGAACAGAAGGTTAGATGAATAGACGGAATGATCATTGTATCTGAGTTGTATTCGATTATATCGTGATGAAGTTTATATAGGAATACTCACCAGGTTACTGTTCTTTCGTTATACATACGAGCAACCGAATCGAACAGAAGGTTGAATGGATATTATCTGAGTTGTATTCGATTATGATGTTATGCTGTGTATATAGTTATACATACTAGCTGACGGTATTCCCGTTTTACATACGAGCGACCGAAACGAACAGAAAGTTGAATGGATAGACTGAACAATCAATGTATCTGGTTGGTATCCGATTATATCGCAATACTGTATATATAGTGATACTTACCAGGTGACGGTACTTCCGTTACACATACTAGCGACTGAATCGAACAGAAGGTTGAATGGTTAGACGAAGCGATAATTGTATCTGAGTTGTATTCGATGATATCGTGATGATGTTTATGTAGCAATACTCACCAGGTAACTGTTCTTCCGTTTTACATAAAAGCGACCGAATCGAGCAGAAGGTTAAATGGATAGATTGAAAATTCATCGTATCTGGGTTGTATTCGATTAGGTTTATATAGTTATACTCACCAGGTAACTGTTCTCCAGTTATACATAAGAGCGATTGAACTGAACAGAAGGTTGAATGGATAGACTGAACAATCATTGTATCTGGGTTTTATTCGATTATATCGTGATGATTATCATATAGTATGTCTAACCAGGTAACAGTTCTTCTGTTACACATACGAGCAACTGAATCGAACATAAGGTTGAATGGATAGATTGAACAATCATTGTATCTGGGTTGTCTCCGATTATATCGTTTTGCTGTATATTTAGATACACCTACCATGTAACGGTTCTTTCGTTACACATACGAGCGTCTGAATCGAACATAAGGTTGGATGGTTAGACGGAACGATAATTGTAACTGAGTTGTATCCGATTATATCGTGGGAATGTTTATATAGTAATACTCACCAGGTGACTGTTCTTTCGTTATACGTACGAGCGACCCAATCGAACAGAAGGTTAGATGGATAAACGAAATGATCATTGTATCTGAGTTCTATTCGATTATATCGTGATGAAGTTTATATAGAAATACTCACCAGGTAACAGTTCTTCTGTTACACATACGAGCAACTGAATCGAACATAAGGTTGAATGGATAGATTGAACAATCATTGTATCTGGGTTGTCTCCGATTATATCGTTATGCTGTATATTTGGTTACACCTACCATGTAACGGTTCTTTCGTTACACATACGAGCGTCTGAATCGAACATTAGTTTGGATGATTAGACGGAACAATAATTGTAACTGAGTTGTATTCGATTATATCGTGGTGATGTTTATATAGTAATACTCACCAGGTGACTGTTCTTGCGTTATACATACGAGCGACCCAATCGAACAGAAGTTTGGATGGATAGACGGAATGATCATTGTATCTGAGTTGTATTCGATTATATCGTGATGACGTTCATATAGAAATACTCACCTGGTTACTGTTTTTTCTTTATACATACGAGCAACCGAATCGAACAGAAGGTTGAATGGATATTATCTGGGTTGTATTCGATTATGATGTTATGCTGTGTATATAGTTATACACATTAGGTGACGGTATTGTCGTTTTACATACGAGCGACCGAAACGAACAGAAAGTTGAATGGATAGACTTAACAATCAATGTATCTGCGTGGTATCCGATTATATCGCAATTCTGTATATATAGTGATACTTACCAGGTGACGGTACTTCCGTTGCACATACTAGCGACTGAATCGAACTTAAGGTTAAATGGTAAGACGAAACGATAATTGTATCTGAGTTGTATTCGATGATATCGTGATGATGTTTATATAGCAATACTCACCAGGTAACTGTTTTTTCGTTTCACATACAAGCGACCGAATCGAGCAGAAGGTTAAATTTAGTATGGATTGAACAATCATCGTATCTGGGTTGTATTCGATTATGTTTATATAGTTATACTCACCAGGTTACTGTTCTTCCGTTATACATACTAGCGACTGAATCGAACAGAATGTTGAATGGTTAGACGAAACGATAATTGTATCTGAGTTGTATTCGATGATATCGTGATGATGTTTATATAGCAATACTAACCAGGTAACTGTCCTTCAGTTTTACATACAAGTGACCGAATCGAGCAGAAGGTTAAATGGATATATTGAACAATCATCGTATCTGAGTTGTATTCGATTATGTTTATATAGTTATACTCACCAGGTACCTGTTCTTTCGTTATACATACGAGCAACCGAATCGAACATAAGATTGAATGGGTAGATTGAACAATCATCGTATCTGAGTTGTATTCGATTATGTTTATATAGTTATACTCACGAAGTAACTGTTCTTCCGTTATACATACGAGCGACTGAATTGAACAGAAGGTTGAATGGATAGACTAAACAATGATTGTATCTGGGGTTGTATTCGATTATATCGTGATGATGTTTATATAGTTATACTCACCAGGTAACTGTTCTCCAGTTATACATAAGAGCGACTGAACTGAACAGAAGGTTGTATAGATAGACTGAACAATCATCGTATCTGGGTTGTATTCGATTATTTCGTGATGATTATTATATATTATGTCTAACCAGGTAACTGTTCTTCCGTTATACATACGAGCAACCGAATCGAACACAAGGTTGAATGGATAGATTGAAGAATCATTGTATCTGGGTTGTCTCCGATTATATCGTTATGCTGTATATTTAGATATACCTACCATGTAACGGTTCTTTCGTTACACATACGAGCGTCTGAATCGAACATAAGGTTGGATGGTTAGACGGAACGATAATTGTAACTGAGTTGTATTCGATTATATCGTGGGAATGTTTATATAGTAATACTCACCAGGTGACTGTTCTTGCGTTATACGTACGAGCGACCCAATCGAACAGAAGGTTAGATGGATAGACGGAATGATCATTGTATCTGAGTTGTATTCGATTATATCGTGATGAAGTTTATATAGAAATACTCACCAGGTTACTGTTCTTTCGTTATACATACGAGCAACCGAATCGAACAGAAGGTTGAATGGACAGTATCTGAGTTGTTTTCGATTATGATGTTATGCTGTGTATATAGTTATACACACTAGGTGACGGTATTCCCGTTTTACATACGAGCGACCGAAACGAACAGAAAGTTGAATGGATAGACTGAACAATCAATGTATCTGGTTGGTATCCGATTATATCGCACTACTGTATATATAGTGATACTTACCAGGTGACTGTACTTCCGTTACACATACTAGCGACTGAATCGAACAGAAGGTTAAATGGTTAGACGAAGCGATAATTGTATCTGAGTTGTATTCGATGATATCGTGATGATGTTTATATAGCAATACTCACCAGGTAACTGTTCTTCCGTTTTACATAAAAGCGACCAAATCGAGCAGAAGGTTAAATGGATAGATTGAAAATTCATCGTATCTGGGTTGTATTCGATTAGGTTTATATAGTTATACTCACCAGGTAACTGTTTTTCCGTTATACATAAGAACGACTGAATTGAACAGAAGGTTGAATGGATAGACTAAAGAATAATCGTATCTGGGGTTGTATTCGAGTATATCGTGATGATTATCATATAGGTTGTCTAACCAGGTAACAGTTCTTCCGTTAATCATACGAGCAACCGAATCGAACATAAGGTTGGATGGATAGATTGAACAATCATGGTATCTGGGTTGTCTCCGAATATATCTTTATGCTGTATATTCAGTTACACCTACCATGTAACGGTTATTTCGTTACACATACGAACGTCTGAATCGAACATAAGGTTGGATGGTTAGA
This sequence comes from Chrysomela aeneicollis, assembly GCA_029955515.1. Taxonomy (NCBI): domain Eukaryota; kingdom Metazoa; phylum Arthropoda; class Insecta; order Coleoptera; family Chrysomelidae; genus Chrysomela; species Chrysomela aeneicollis. The sequence goes on along the minus strand of JARUHQ010000004.1, from coordinate 27,690,846 downwards.
CGGAACGATAATTGTAACTGAGTTGTATTCGATTATATCGTGGTGATGTTTATATAGTAATACTCACCAGGTGACTCTTCTTGCGTTATACATACGAGCGACCCAATCGAACAGAAGGTTGGATGGATAGACGGAATGATCATTGTATCTGAGTTGTATTCGATTATATCGTGATGACGTTCATATAGAAATACTCACCAGGTTACTGTTCTTTCGTTATACATACGAGCAACCGAATCGAACAGAAGGTTGAATGGATAGTATCTGGGTTGTATTCGATTATGATGTTATGCTGTGTATATAGTTATACACATTAGGTGACGGAATTCCCGTTTTACATACGAGCGACCGAAACAAACAGAAAGTTGAATGGATAGAGTGAACAATCAATGTATCTGGGTGGTATCCGATTATATCGCAATACTGTATATATAGTGATACTTACCAGGTGACGGTACTTCCGTTACACATACTAGAGACTGAATCGAACAGAAGGTTAAATGGTTAGACGAAACGATAATTGTATCTCTGAGTTGTATTCGATGATATCGTGATGATTTTTATATAGCGATACTCACCAGGTAACTGTTCTTCCGTTTTACATACAAGCGACCGAATCGAGCAGAAGCTTAAATTTAGTAGAGATTGAATAATCATCGTATCTGGGTTGTATTCGATTATGTTTATATAGTTATACTCACCAGGTAACTGTTCTTTCGTTATACATACGAGCGACTGAATTGAACAGAAGGTTGAATGGATAGACTAAACAATAATCGTATCTGGGGTTGTATTCGATTATATCTTGATGATGTTCATATAGTTATACTCACCTGGAAACTGTTCTCCAGTTATACATAAGAGCGACTAAACTGAACAGAAATTTGGATGGATAGACTGAACAATCAATGTATCTGGGTGGTATCCGATTATATCGCAATACTGTATATTTAGTGATACTTACCAGGTGACGGTACTTCCGTTACACATACTAGAGACTGAATCGAACAGAAGGTTAAATGGTTAGACGAAACGATAATTGTATCTCTGAGTTGTATTCGATGATATCGTGATGATGTTTATATAGCGATACTCACCAGGTAACTGTTCTTCCGTTTTACATAAAAGCGACCGAATCGAGAAGAAGGTTAAATGAATAGATTGAAAATTCATCGTATCTGGGTTGTATTCGATTAGGTTTATATAGTTATACTCACCAGGTAACTGTTCTTTCGTTTTTCATAGGAACGACTGATTTGAACAGAAAGTTGAATGGATAGACTAAACAATAATCGTATCTGGGGTTGTATTTGATTATATCGTGATTATTATCATATAGTATGTCTAACCAGGTAACAGTTCTCTCGTTATACATACGAGCAACCGAATCGAACATAAGGTTGGATGGATATAGATTGAACAATCATTGTATCTGGGTTGTCTCCGATTATATCGTTATGCTGTATATTTAGTTACAATTACCATGTAACGGTTCTTTCGTTACACATACGAGCATCTGAATCGAACATAAAGTTGGATGGTTAGACGAAACTATAATTGTAACTGAGTTGTATTCGATTATATCGTGGTGATGTTTATATAGTAATACTCACCAGGTGACTGTTCTTGCGTTATACATACGAGCGACCCAATCGAACAGAAGGTTGGATGGATAGACGGAATGATCATTGTATCTGAGTTGTATTCGATTATATCGTGATGACGTTCATATAGAAATACTCACCAGGTTACTGTTCTTTCGTTATACATACGAGCAACCGAATCGAACAGAAGGTTGAATGGATAGTATCTGGGTTGTATTCGATTATGATGTTATGCTGTGTATATAGTTATACACATGAGGTGACGGTATTCCCGTTTTACTTACGAGCGACCAAAACGAACAGAAAGTTGAATGGATAGACTGAACAATCAATGTATCTGGGTGGTATCCGATTATATCGCAATACTGTATATATAGTGATACTTACCAGGTGACGGTACTTCCGTTACACATACTAGCGACTGAATCGAACAGAAGGTTAAATGGTTAGACGAAACGATAATTGTATCTCTGAGTTGTATTCGATGATATCGTGATGATGTTTGTATAGCAATACTCACCAGGTAACTGTTCTTCCGTTTTACATACAAGCGACCGAATCGAGCAGAAGGTTAAATGGATAGATTGAACAATCATCGTATCTGAGTTGTATTCGATTATGTTTATATAGTTATACTCACCAGGTACCTGTTCTTCCGATATACATACGAGCAACCGAATCGAACATAAGGTTGAATGGATAGATTGAACAATCATCGTATCTGAGTTGTATTCGATTATGTTTATATAGTTATACTCACCAAGTAACTGTTCTTCCGTTATAGATACGAGCGACTGAATTGAACAGAAGGTTGAATGGATATACTAAACAATGATCGTATCTGGGGTTGTATTCGATTATATCGTGATGATGTTTATATAGTTATACTCACCAGGTAACTGTTCTCCAGTTATACATAAGAGCGACTGAACTGAACAGAAGGTTGTATAGATAGACTGAACAATCATCGTATCTGGGTTGTATTCGATTATTTCGTGATGATTATTATATATTATGTCTAACCAGGTAACTGTTCTTCCGTTATACATACGAGCAACCGAATCGAACATAAGGTTGAATGGATAGATTGAACAATCATTGTATCTGGGTTGTCTCCGATTATATCGTTATGCTGTATATTTAGATACACCTACCATGTAACGGTTCTTTCGTTACACATACGAGCGTCTGAATCGAACATAAGGTTGGATGGTTAGACGGAACGATAATTGTAACTGAGTTGTATTCGATTATATCGTGAGAATGTTCATATAGTAATACTCACCAGGTGACTGTTCTTGCGTTATACGTACGAGCGACCCAATCGAACAGAAGGTTAGATGAATAGACGGAATGATCATTGTATCTGAGTTGTATTCGATTATATCGTGATGAAGTTTATATAGGAATACTCACCAGGTTACTGTTCTTTCGTTATACATACGAGCAACCGAATCGAACAGAAGGTTGAATGGATATTATCTGAGTTGTATTCGATTATGATGTTATGCTGTGTATATAGTTATACATACTAGCTGACGGTATTCCCGTTTTACATACGAGCGACCGAAACGAACAGAAAGTTGAATGGATAGACTGAACAATCAATGTATCTGGTTGGTATCCGATTATATCGCAATACTGTATATATAGTGATACTTACCAGGTGACGGTACTTCCGTTACACATACTAGCGACTGAATCGAACAGAAGGTTGAATGGTTAGACGAAGCGATAATTGTATCTGAGTTGTATTCGATGATATCGTGATGATGTTTATGTAGCAATACTCACCAGGTAACTGTTCTTCCGTTTTACATAAAAGCGACCGAATCGAGCAGAAGGTTAAATGGATAGATTGAAAATTCATCGTATCTGGGTTGTATTCGATTAGGTTTATATAGTTATACTCACCAGGTAACTGTTCTCCAGTTATACATAAGAGCGACTGAACTGAACAGAAGGTTGAATGGATAGACTGAACAATCATTGTATCTGGGTTTTATTCGATTATATCGTGATGATTATCATATAGTATGTCTAACCAGGTAACAGTTCTTCTGTTACACATACGAGCAACTGAATCGAACATAAGGTTGAATGGATAGATTGAACAATCATTGTATCTGGGTTGTCTCCGATTATATCTTTATGCTGTATATTTAGATACACCTACCATGTAACGGTTCTTTCGTTACACATACGAGCGTCTGAATCGAACAAAAGGTTGGATGGTTAGACGGAACGATAATTGTAACTGAGTTGTATTCGATTATATCGTGGGAATGTTCATATAGTAATACTCACCAGGTGACTGTTCTTGCGTTATACATACGAGCGACCCAATCGAACAGAAGTTTGGATGGATAGACGAAATGATCATTGTATCTGAGTTGTATTCGATTATATCGTGATGACGTTCATATAGAAATACTCACCAGGTTACTGTTTTTTCTTTATACATACGAGCAACCGAATCGAACAGAAGGTTGAATGGATAGTATCTGGGTTGTATTCGATTATGAAGTTATGCTGTGTATATAGTTATACACATTAGGTGACGGTATTCCCGTTTTACATACGAGCGACCGAAACGAACAGAAAGTTGAATGGATAGACTGAACAATCAATGTATCTGGGTGGTATCCGATTATATCGCAATTCTGTATATATAGTGATACTTACCAGGTGACGGTACTTCCGTTGCACATACTACCGACTGAATCAAACTTAAGGTTAAATGGTAAGACGAAACGATAATTGTATCTGAGTTGTATTCGATGATATCGTGATGATGTTTATATAGCAATACTCACCAGGTAACTGTTCTTCCGTTTTACATACAAGCGACCGAATCGAGCAGAAGGTTGAATTTAGTATGGATTGAACAATCATCGTATCTGGGTTGTATTCGAATATGTTTATATAGTTATACACACCAGGTAACTGTTCTTCCGTTATATATACTAGCGACTGAATCGAACAGAATGTTGAATGGTTAGACGAAACGATAATTGTATCTGAGATGTATTCGATGATATCGTGATGATGTTTATATAGCAATACTCACCAGGTAACTGTCCTTCAGTTTTACATACAAGTGACCGAATCGAGCAGAAGGTTAAATGGATAGATTGAACAATCATCGTATCTGAATTGTATTCGATTATGTTCATATAGTTATACTCACCAGGTACCTGTTCTTTCGTTATACATACGAGCAACCGAATCGAACATAAGGTTGAATGGATAGATTGAACAATCATCGTATCTGAGTTGTATTCGATTATGTTTATATAGTTATACTCACCAAGTAACTGTTCTTCTGTTATACATACGAGCGACTGAATTGAACAGAAGGTTGAATGGATAGACTAAACAATGATCGTATCTGGGGTTGTATTCGATTATATCGTGATGATGTTTATATAGTTATACTCACCAGGTAACTGTTCTCCAGTTATACATAAGAGCGACTGAACTGAACAGAAAGTTGTATAGATAGACTGAACAATCATCGTATCTGGGTTGTATTCGATTATTTCGTGATGATTATTATATATTATGTCTAACCAGGTAACTGTTCTTCCGTTAAACATACGAGCAACCGAATCGAACATAAGGTTGGATGGATAGATTGAACAATCATTGTATCTGGGTTGTCTCCGATTATATCTTTATGCTGCATATTCAGTTACACCTACCATGTAACGGTTATTTTGTTAAACATACGAGCGTCTGAATCAAACATAAGGTTGGATGGTTAGACGGAACGATAATTGTAACTGAGTTGTATTCGATTATATCGTGGGAATGTTTATATAGTGATACTCACCAGGTGACTGTTCTTGCGTTATACGTACGAGCGACCCAATCGAACAGAAGGTTAGATGGATAGACGGAATGATCATTGTATCTGAGTTGTATTCGATTATATCGTGATGAAGTTTATATAAAAATACTCACCAGGTTACTGTTCTTTCGTTATACATACGAGCAACCAAATCGAACAGAAGGTTGAATGGATAGTATCTGAGTTGTATTCGATTATGATGTTATGCTGTGTATATAGTTATACACACTAGGTGACGGTATTCCCGTTTTACATACGAGCGACCGAAACGAACAGAAAGTTGAATGGATAGACTGAACAATCAATGTATCTGGTTTGTATCCGATTATATCGCAATACTGTATATATAGTGATACTTACCAGGTGACGGTACTTCCGTTACACATACTAGCGACTGAATCGAACAGAAGGTTAAATGGTTAGACGAAGCGATAATTGTATCTGAGTTGTATTCGATGATATCGTGATGATGTTTATATAGCAATACTCACCAGGTAACTGTTCTTCCGTTTTACATAAAAGCGACCAAATCCAGCAGAAGGTTAAATGGATAGATTGAAAATTCATCGTATCTGGGTTGTATTCGATTAGGTTTATATAGTTATACTCACCAGGTAACTGTTTTTCCGTTATACATAAGAACGACTGAATTGAACAGAAGGTTGAATGGATAGACTAAACAATAATCGTATCTGGGGTTGTATTCGAGTATATCGTGATGATTATCATATAGTATGTCTAACCAGGTAACAGTTCTTCCGTTAAACATACGAGCAACCGAATCGAACATAAGGTTGGATGGATAGATTGAACAATCATTGTATCTGGGTTGTCTCCGATTATATCTTTATGCTGCATATTCGGTTACACCTACCATGTAACGGTTATTTCGTTAAACATACGAGCGTCTGAATCAAACATAAGGTTGGATGGTTAGACGGAACGATAATTGTAACTGAGTTGTATTCGATTATATCGTGGTGATGTTTATATAGTAATACTCACCAGGTGACTGTTCTTGCGTTATACATACGAGCGACCCAATCGAACAGAAGGTTGGATGGATAGACGGAATGATCATTGTATCTGAGTTGTATTCGATTATATCGTGATGACGTTCATATAGAAATACTCACCAGGTTACTGTTCTTTCGTTATACATACGAGCAACCGAATCGAACATAAGGTTGAATGGATAGATTGAACAATCATCGTATCTGAGTTGTATTCGATTATGTTTATATAGTTATACTCACCAAGTAACTGTTCTTCTGTTATACATACGAGCGACTGAATTGAACAGAAGGTTGAATGGATAGACTAAACAATGATCGTATCTGGGGTTGTATTCGATTATATCGTGATGATGTTTATATAGTTATGCTCACCAGGTAACTGTTCTCCAGTTATACATAAGAGCGACTGAACTGAACAGAAAGTTGTATAGATAGACTGAACAATCATCGTATCTGGGTTGTATTCGATTATTTCGTGATGATTATTATATATATTATGTCTAACCAGGTAACTGTTCTTCCGTTATACATACGAGCAACCGAATCGAACATAAGATTGAATGGATAGATTGAACAATCATTGTATCTGGGTTGTCTCCGATTATATCGTTATGCTGTATATTCAGATACACCTACCATGTAACGCTTCTTTCGTTACACATACGAGCGTCTGAATCGAACATAAGGTTGGATGGTTAGACGGAACGATAATTGTAACTGAGTTGTATTCGATTATATCGTGGGAATGTTTATATAGTGATACTCACCAGGTGACTGTTCTTGCGTTATACGTACGAGCGACCCAATCGAACAGAAGGTTAGATGGATAGACGAAATGATCATTGTATCTGAGTTGTATTCGATTATATCGTGATGAAGTTTATATAGAAATACTCACCAGGTTACTGTTCTTTCGTTATACATACGAGCAACCAAATCGAACAGAAGGTTGAATGGATAGTATCTGAGTTGTATTCGATTATGATGTTATGCTGTGTATATAGTTATACACACTAGGTGACGGTATTCCCGTTTTACATACGAGCGACCGAAACGAACAGAAAGTTGAATGGATAGACTGAACAATCAATGTATCTGGTTTGTATCCGATTATATCGCAATACTGTATATATAGTGATACTTACCAGGTGACGGTACTTCCGTTACACATACTAGCGACTGAATCGAACAGAAGGTTAAATGGTTAGACGAAGCGATAATTGTATCTGAGTTGTATTCGATGATATCGTGATGATGTTTATATAGCAATACTCACCAGGTAACTGTTCTTCCGTTTTACATAAAAGCGACCAAATCCAGCAGAAGGTTAAATGGATAGATTGAAAATTCATCGTATCTGGGTTGTATTCGATTAGGTTTATATAGTTATACTCACCAGGTAACTGTTTTTCCGTTATACATAAGAACGACTGAATTGAACAGAAGGTTGAATGGATAGACTAAACAATAATCGTATCTGGGGTTGTATTCGAGTATATCGTGATGATTATCATATAGTATGTCTAACCAGGTAACAGTTCTTAAGTTAAACATACGAGCAACCGAATCGAACATAAGGTTGGATGGATAGATTGAACAATCATTGTATCTGGGTTGTCTCCGATTATATCTTTATGCTGCATATTCGGTTACACCTACCATGTAACGGTTATTTCGTTAAACATACGAGCGTCTGAATCAAACATAAGGTTGGATGGTTAGACGGAACGATAATTGTAACTGAGTTGTATTCGATTATATCGTGGGAATGTTTATATAGTGATACTCACCAGGTGACTGTTCTTGCGTTATACGTACGAGCGACCCAATCGAACAGAAGGTTAGATGGATAGACGGAATGATCATTGTATCTGAGTTGTATTCGATTATATCGTGATGAAGTTTATATAGAAATACTCACCAGATTACTGTTCTTTCGTTATACATACGAGCAACCAAATCGAACAGAAGGTTGAATGGATAGTATCTGAGTTGTATTCGATTATGATGTTATGCTGTGTATATAGTTATACACACTAGGTGACGGTATTCCCGTTTTACATACGAGCGACCGAAACGAACAGAAAGTTGAATGGATAGACTGAACAATCAATGTATCTGGTTTGTATCCGATTATATCGCAATACTGTATATATAGTGATACTTACCAGGTGACGGTACTTCCGTTACACATACTAGCGACTGAATCGAACAGAAGGTTAAATGGTTAGACGAAGCGATAATTGTATCTGAGTTGTATTCGATGATATCGTGATGATGTTTATATAGCAATACTTACCAGGTAACTGTTCTTCCGTTTTACATAAAAGCGACCAAATCCAGCAGAAGGTTAAATGGATAGATTGAAAATTCATCGTATCTGGGTTGTATTCGATTAGGTTTATATAGTTATACTCACCAGGTAACTGTTTTTCCGTTATACATAAGAACGACTGAATTGAACAGAAGGTTGAATGGATAGACTAAACAATAATCGTATCTGGGGTTGTATTCGAGTATATCGTGATGATTATCATATAGTATGTCTAACCAGGTAACAGTTCTTCCGTTAAACATACGAGCAACCGAATCGAACATAAGGTTGGATGGATAGATTGAACAATCATTGTATCTGGGTTGTCTCCGATTATATCGTTATGCTGTATATTCAGATACACCTACCATGTAACGCTTCTTTCGTTACACATACGAGCGTCTGAATCGAACATAAGGTTGGATGGTTAGACGGAACGATAATTGTAACGGAGTTGTATTCGATTATATCGTGGGAATGTTTATATAGTGATACTCACCAGGTGACTGTTCTTGCGTTATACGTACGAGCGACCCAATCGAACAGAAGGTTAGATGGATAGACGGAATGATCATTGTATCTGAGTTGTATTCGATTATATCGTGATGAAGTTTATATAGAAATACTCACCAGGTTACTGTTCTTTCGTTATACATACGAGCAACCAAATCGAACAGAAGGTTGAATGGATAGTATCTGAGTTGTATTCGATTATGATGTTATGCTGTGTATATAGTTATACACACTAGGTGACGGTATTCCCGTTTTACATACGAGCGACCGAAACGAACAGAAAGTTGAATGGATAGACTGAACAATCAATGTATCTGGTTTGTATCCGATTATATCGCAATACTGTATATATAGTGATACTTACCAGGTGACGGTACTTCCGTTACACATACTAGCGACTGAATCGAACAGAAGGTTAAATGGTTAGACGAAGCGATAATTGTATCTGAGTTGTATTCGATGATATCGTGATGATGTTTATATAGCAATACTCACCAGGTAACTGTTCTTCCGTTTTACATAAAAGCGACCAAATCCAGCAGAAGGTTAAATGGATAGATTGAAAATTCATCGTATCTGGGTTGTATTCGATTAGGTTTATATAGTTATACTCACCAGGTAACTGTTTTTCCGTTATACATAAGAACGACTGAATTGAACAGAAGGTTGAATGGATAGACTAAACAATAATCGTATCTGGGGTTGTATTCGAGTATATCGTGATGATTATCATATAGTATGTCTAACCAGGTAACAGTTCTTCCGTTAAACATACGAGCAACCGAATCGAACATAAGGTTGGATGGATAGATTGAACAATCATTGTATCTGGGTTGTCTCCGATTATATCTTTATGCTGCATATTCGGTTACACCTACCATGTAACGGTTATTTCGTTAAACATACGAGCGTCTGAATCAAACATAAGGTTGGATGGTTAGACGGAACGATAATTGTAACTGAGTTGTATTCGATTATATCGTGGGAATGTTTATATAGTGATACTCACCAGGTGACTGTTCTTGCGTTATACGTACGAGCGACCCAATCGAACAAAAGGTTAGATGGATAGACGGAATGATCATTGTATCTGAGTTGTATTCGATTATATCGTGATGAAGTTTATATAGAAATACTCACCAGGTTACTGTTCTTTCGTTATACATACGAGCAACCAAATCGAACAGAAGGTTGAATGGATAGTATCTGAGTTGTATTCGATTATGATGTTAAGCTGTGTATATAGTTATACACACTAGGTGACTGTATTCCCGTTTTACATACGAGCGACCGAAACGAACAGAAAGTTGAATGGATAGACTGAACAATCAATGTATCTGGTTTGTATCCGATTATATCGCAATACTGTATATATAGTGATACTTACCAGGTGACGGTACTTCCGTTACACATACTAGCGACTGAATCGAACAGAAGGTTAAATGGTTAGACGAAGCGATAATTGTATCTGAGTTGTATTCGATGATATCGTGATGATGTTTATATAGCAATACTCACCAGGTAACTGTTCTTCCGTTTTACATAAAAGCGACCAAATCCAGCAGAAGGTTAAATGGATAGATTGAAAATTCATCGTATCTGGGTTGTATTCGATTAGGTTTATATAGTTATACTCACCAGGTAACTGTTTTTCCGTTATACATAAGAACGACTGAATTGAACAGAAGGTTGAATGGATAGACTAAACAATAATCGTATCTGGGGTTGTATTCGAGTATATCGTGATGATTATCATATAGTATGTCTAGCCAGGTAACAGTTCTTCCGTTAAACATACGAGCAACCGAATCGAACATAAGGTTGGATGGATAGATTGAACAATCATTGTATCTGGGTTGTCTCCGATTATATCTTTATGCTGCATATTCGGTTACACCTACCATGTAACGGTTATTTCGTTAAACATACGAGCGTCTGAATCAAACATAAGGTTGGATGGTTAGACGGAACGATAATTGTAACTGAGTTGTATTCGATTATATCGTGGTGATGTTTATATAGTAATACTCACCAGGTGACTGTTCTTGCGTTATACATACGAGCGACCCAATCGAACAGAAGGTTGGATGGATAGACGGAATGATCATTGTATCTGAGTTGTATTCGATTATATCGTGATGACGTTCATATAGAAATACTCACCAGGTTACTGTTCTTTCGTTATACATACGAGCAACCGAATCGAACATAAGGTTGAATGGATAGATTGAACAATCATCGTATCTGAGTTGTATTCGATTATGTTTATATAGTTATACTCACCAAGTAACTGTTCTTCTGTTATACATACGAGCGACTGAATTGAACAGAAGGTTGAATGGATAGACTAAACAATGATCGTATCTGGGGTTGTATTCGATTATATCGTGATGATGTTTATATAGTTATACTCACCAGGTAACTGTTCTCCAGTTATACATAAGAGCGACTGAACTGAACAGAAAGTTGTATAGATAGACTGCACAATCATCGTATCTGGGTTGTATTCGATTATTTCGTGATGATTATTATATATTATGTCTAACCAGGTAACTGTTCTTCCGTTATACATACGAGCAACCGAATCGAACATAAGATTGAATGGATAGATTGAACAATCATTGTATCTGGGTTGTCTCCGATTATATCGTTATGCTGTATATTCAGATACACCTACCATGTAACGCTTCTTTCGTTACACATACGAGCGTCTGAATCGAACATAAGGTTGGATGGTTAGACGGAACGATAATTGTAACTGAGTTGTATTCGATTATATCGTGGGAATGTTTATATAGTGATACTCACCAGGTGACTGTTCTTGCGTTATACGTACGAGCGACCCAATCGAACAGAAGGTTAGATGGATAGACGGAATGATCATTGTATCTGAGTTGTATTCGATTATATCGTGATGAAGTTTATATAGAAATACTCACCAGGTTACTGTTCTTTCGTTATACATACGAGCAACCAAATCGAACAGAAGGTTAAATGGATAGTATCTGAGTTGTATTCGATTATGATGTTATGCTGTGTATATAGTTATACACACTAGGTGACGGTATTCCCGTTTTACATACGAGCGACCGAAACGAACAAAAAGTTGAATGGATAGACTGAACAATCAATGTATCTGGTTTGTATCCGATTATATCGCAATACTGTATATATAGTGATACTTACCAGGTGACGGTACTTCCGTTACACATACTAGCGACTGAATCGAACAGAAGGTTAAATGGTTAGACGAAGCGATAATTGTATCTGAGTTGTATTCGATGATATCGTGATGATGTTTATATAGCAATACTCACCAGGTAACTGTTCTTCCGTTTTACATAAAAGCGACCAAATCCAGCAGAAGGTTAAATGGATAGATTGAAAATTCATCGTATCTGGGTTGTATTCGATTAGGTTTATATAGTTATACTCACCAGGTAACTGTTTTTCCGTTATACATAAGAACGACTGAATTGAACAGAAGGTTGAATGGATAGACTAAACAATAATCGTATCTGGGGTTGTATTCGAGTATATCGTGATGATTATCATATAGTATGTCTAACCAGGTAACAGTTCTTCCGTTAAACATACGAGCAACCGAATCGAACATGAGGTTGGATGGATAGATTGAACAATCATTGTATCTGGGTTGTCTCCGATTATATCGTTATGCTGTATATTTAGATACACCTACCATGTAACGGTTCTTTCGTTACACATACGAGCGTCCGAATCGAACATAAGGTTGGATGGTTAGACGGAACGATAATTGTAACTGAGTTGTATTCGATTATATCGTGGGAATGTTCATATAGTAATACTCACCAGGTGACTGTTCTTGCGTTATACGTACGAGCGACCCAATCGAACAGAAGGTTAGATGAATAGACGGAATGATCATTGTATTTGAGTTGTATTCGATTATATCGTGATGAAGTTTATATAGGAATACTCACCAGGTTACTGTTCTTTCGTTATACATACGAGCAACCGAATCGAACAGAAGGTTGAATGGATAGTATCTGAGTTGTATTCGATTATGATGTTATGCTGTGTATATAGTTATACATACTAGGTGACGGTATTCTCGTTTTACATACGAGCGACCGAAACGAACAGAAAGTTGAATGGATAGACTGAACAATCAATGTATCTGGTTGGTATCCGATTATATCGCAATACTGTATATATAGTGATACTTACCAGGTGACGGTACTTCCGTTACACATACTAGCGACTGAATCGAACAGAAGGTTGAATGGTTAGACGAAGCGATAATTGTATCTGAGTTGTATTCGATGATATCGTGATGATGTTTATATAGCAATACTCACCAGGTAACTGTTCTTCCGTTTCACATAAAAGCGACCGAATCGAGCAGAAGGTTGAATGGATAGATTGAAAATTCATCGTATCTGGGTTGTATTCGATTAGGTTTATATAGTTATACTCACCAGGTAACTGTTCTCCTGTTATACATAAGAGCGACTGAACTGAACAGAAGGTTGAATGGATAGACTGAACAATCATTGTATCTGGGTTTTATTCGATTATATCGTGATGATTATCATATAGTATGTCTAACCAGGTAACAGTTCTTCTGTTACACATACGAGCAACTGAATCGAACATAAGGTTGAATGAATAGATTGAACAATCATTGTTTCTGGGTTGTCTCCGATTATATCTTTATGCTGTATATTTAGATACACCTACCATGTAACGGTTCTTTCGTTACACATACGAGCGTCTGAATCGAACATAAGGTTGGATGGTTAGACGGAACGATAATTGTAACAGTTGTATTCGATTATATCGTGGGAATGTTCATATAGTAATACTCACCAGGTGACTGTTCTTGCGCTATACATACGAGCGACCCAATCGAACAGAAGTTTGGATGGATAGACGAAATGATCATTGTATCTGAGTTGTATTCGATTATATCGTGATGACGTTCATATAGAAATACTCACCAGGTTACTGTTTTTTCTTTATACATACGAGCAACCGAATCGAACAGAAGGTTGAATGGATAGTATCTGGGTTGTATTCGATTATGACGTTATGCTGTGTATATAGTTATACACATTAGGTGACGGTATTCCCGTTTTACATACGAGCGACCGAAACGAACAGAAAGTTGAATGGATAGACTGAACAATCAATGTATCTGGGTGGTATCCGATTATATCGCAATTCTGTATATATAGTGATACTTACCAGGTGACGGTACTTCCGTTGCACATACTAGCGACTGAATCAAACTAAAGGTTAAATGGTAAGACGAAACGATAATTGTATCTGAGTTGTATTCGATGATATCGTGATGATGTTTATATAGCAATACTCACCAGGTAACTGTTCTTCCGTTTTACATACAAGCGACCGAATCGAGCAGAAGGTTGAATTTAGTATGGATTGAACAATCATCGTATCTGGGTTGTATTCGATTATGTTTATATAGTTATACACACCAGGTAACTGTTCTTCCGTTATACATACTAGCGACTGAATCGAACAGAATGTTGAATGGATAGACTGAACAATCAATGTATCTGGGTGGTATCCGATTATATCGCAATTCTGTATATATAGTGATACTTACCAGGTGACGGTACTTCCGTTGCACATACTAGCGACTTAATCAAACTTAAGGTTAAATGGTAAGACGAAACGATAATTGTATCTGAGTTGTATTCGATGATATCGTGATGATGTTTATATAGCAATACTCACCAGGTAACTGTTCTTCCGTTTCACATACAAGCGACCGAATCGAGCAGAAGGTTGAAATTAGTATGGATTGAACAATCATCGTATCTGGGTTGTATTCGATTATGTTTATATAGTTATACACACCAGGTAACTGTTCTTCCGTTATACATACTAGCGACTGAATCGAACAGAATGTTGAATGGTTAGACGAAACGGTAATTGTATCTGAGATGTATTCGATGATATCGTGATGATGTTTATATAGCAATACTCACCAGGTAACTGTCCTTCAGTTTTACATACAAGTGACCGAATCGAGCTGAAGGTTAAATGGATAGATTGAACAATCATCGTATCTGAGTTGTATTCGATTATGTTCATATAGTTATACTCACCAGGTACCTGTTCTTTCGTTATACATACGAGCAACCGAATCGAACATAAGGTTGAATGGATAGATTGAACAATCATCGTATCTGAGTTGTATTCGATTATGTTTATATAGTTATACTCACCAAGTAACTGTTCTTCCGTTATACATACGAGCGACTGAATTGAACAGAAGGTTGAATGGATAGACTAAACAATGATCGTATCTGGGGTTGTATTCGATTATATCGTGATGATGTTTATATAGTTATACTCTCCAGTTATACATAAGAGCGACTGAACTGAACAGAAAGTTGTATAGATAGACTGAACAATCATCGTATCTGGGTTGTATTCGATTATTTCGTGATGATTATTATATATTATGTCTAACCAGGTAACTGTTCTTCCGTTATACATACGAGCAACCGAATCGAACATAAGATTGAATGGATAGATTGAACAATCATTGTATCTGGGTTGTCTCCGATTATATCGTTATGCTGTATATTCAGATACACCTACCATGTAACGGTTCTTTCGTTACACATACGAGCGTCTGAATCGAACATAAGGTTGGATGGTTAGACGGAACGATAATTGTAACTGAGTTGTATTCGATTATATCGTGGGAATGTTTATATAGTGATACTCACCAGGTGACTGTTCTTGCGATATACGTACGAGCGACCCAATCGAACAGAAGGTTAGATGAATAGACGGAATGATCATTGTATCTGAGTTGTATTCGATTATATCGTGATGAAGTTTATATAGAAATACTCACCAGGTTACTGTTCTTTCGTTATACATACGAGCAACCGAATCGAACAGAAGGTTGAATGGATAGTATCTGAGTTGTATTCGATTATGATGTAATGCTGTGTATATAGTTATACACACTAGGTGACGGTAATCCCGTTTCACATACGAGCGACCGAAACGAACAGAAAGTTGAATGGATAGACTGAACAATCAATGTATCTGGTTTGTATCCGATTATATCGCAATACTGTATATATAGTGATACTTAACAGGTGACGGTACTTCCGTTACACATACTAGCGACTGAATCGAACAAAAGTTAAATGGTTAGACGAAGCGATAATTGTATCTGAGTTGTATTCGATGATATCGTGATGATGTTTATATAGCAATACTCACCAGGTAACTGTTCTTCCGTTTTACATAAAAGCGACCAAATCCAGCAGAAGGTTAAATGAATAGATTGAAAATTCATCGTATCTGGGTTGTATTCGATTAGGTTTATATAGTTATACTCACCAGGTAACTGTTTTTTCGTTATACATAAGAACGACTGAATTGAACAGAAGGTTGAATGGATAGACTAAACAATAATCGTATCTGGGGTTGTATTCGAGTATATCGTGATGATTATCATATAGTATGTCTAACCAGGTAACAGTTCTTCCGTTAAACATACGAGCAACCGAATCGAACATAAGGTTGGATAGATAGATTGAACAATCATTGTATCTGGGTTGTCTCCGATTATATCTTTATGCTGCATATTCGGTTACACCTACCATGTAACGGTTATTTCGTTACACATACGAGCGTCTAAATCAAACATAAGGTTGGATGGTTAGACGGAACGATAATTGTAACTGAGTTGTATTCGATTATATCGTGGTGATGTTTATATAGTAATACTCACCAGGTGACTGTTCTTGCGTTATACATACGAGCGACCCAATAGAACAGAAGGTTGGATGGATAGACGGAATGATCATTGTATCTGAGTTGTATTCGATTATATCGTGATGACGTTCATATAGAAATACTCACCAGGTTACTGTTCTTTCGTTATACATACGAGCAACCGAATCGAACAGAAGGTTGAATGGATAGTATCTGGGTTGTATTCGATTATGATGTTATGCTGTGTATATAGTTATACACATTAGGTGACGGTATTCCCGTTTTACATACGAGCGACCGAAACGAACAGAAAGTTGAATGGATAGACTGAACAATCAATGTATCTGGGTGGTATCCGATTAATTATCGCAATACTGTATATATAGTGAAACTTACCAGGTGACGGTACTTCCGTTACACATACTAGAGACTAAATCGAACAGAAGGTTAAATGGTTAGACGAAACGATAATTGTATCTCTGAGTTGTATTCGATGATATCGTGATGATGTTTATATAGCGATACTCACCAGGTAACTGTTCTTCCGTTTTACATACAAACGACCGAATCGAGCAGAAGCTTAAATTCAGTAGAGATTGAACAATCATCGTAACTGGGTTGTATTCGATTATGTTTATATAGTTATACTCACCAGGTAACTGTTCTCCAGTTATACATAAAAGCGACTAAACTGAACAGAAAGTTGAATGGATAGACTAAACAATGATCGTATCTGGGGTTGTATACGATTATATCGTGATGATGTTTATATAGCAATACTCACCAGGTAACTGTCCTTCCGCTTTACATACAAGCGACCGAATCGAGCAGAAGGTTTAATGGATAGATTGAACAATCATCGTATCTGAGTTGTATTCGATTATGTTTATATAGTTATACTCACCAGGTACCATGTTCTTCCGTTATACATACGAGCAACCGAATCGAACATAAGGTTGAATGGATAGATTGAACGATCATCGTATCTGAGTTGTATTCAATTATGTTCATATAGTTATACCTACCAAGTAACTGTTCTTCCGTTATACATACGAGCGACTGAATTGAACAGAAGGTTGAATGGATAGACTAAACAGTTATCGTATCTGGGGTTGTATTCGATGATATCGTGATGATGTTTATATAGTTATACTCACCAGGTACCATGTTCTTCCGTTATACATACGAGCAACCGAATCGAACATAAGGTTGAATGGATAGATTGAACGATCATCTTATCTGGCTTGTATTCGATTATGTTTATATAGTTATACTCACCAGGTAACTGTTCTTCCGTTATACATACGAGCGACTGAACTGAACAGAAGGTTGAATGGATAGACTGAATAATCATCGTATCTGGGTTGTATTCGATTATTTCGTGATGATTATTATATATTATGTCTAACCAGGTAACTGTTCTTCCGTTATACATACGAGCAACCGAATCGAACATAAGGTTGAATGGATAGATCGAACAATCATTGTATCTGGGTTGTCTACGATTATATCGTTATGCTGTATAATTAGATACACCTACCATGTAACGGTTCTTTCGTTACACATACGAGCGTCTTAATCGAACATAAGGTTGGATTGGTTAGACGGAACGATAATTGTAACTGAGTTGTATTCGATTATATCGTGGTAATGTTTATATAGTAATACACACCAGGTGACTGTTCTTGCGTTATACGTACGAGCGACCGAATCGAGCAGAAGGTTAAATAGATAGATTGAACAATCATCGTATCTGGGTTGAATTCGATTATGTTTATATAGTTATACTCACCAGGTACCTGTTCTTCCGTTATACATACGAGCGACTGAATTGAACAGAAGGTTGAATGGATAGACTAAACAATAATCGTATCTGGGGTTGTTTTCGATTATATCTTGATGATGTTCATATAGTTATACTCACCAGGAAACTTTTCTCCAGTAATACATAAGCGCGACTGAACTGAACAGAAAGTTGAATGGATAGACTGAACAATCAATGAATCTGGGTGGTATTCGATTATATCGTGATGATTATCATATAGTATGTCTAACCAGGTAACAGTTCTTCTGTTACACATACGAGCAACCGAATCGAACATAAGGTTGAATGGATAGATTGAACAATCATTGTATCTGGATTGTCTCCGATTATATCGTTATGCTGTATATTAAGTTACACCTACCATGTAACGGTTCTTTCGTTACACATACGAGCGTCTGAATCGAACATAAGGTTGAATGATTAGACGGAACAATAATTGTAACTGAGTTGTATTTGATTATATCGTGGTGATGTTTATATAGTAATACTCACCAGGTGACTGTTCTTGCGTTATACATACGAGCGACCCAATCGAACAGAAGTTTGGATAAATAGACGAAATGATCATTGTATCCGAGTTGTATTCGATTATATCGTGATGACGTTCATATAAAAAAACTCACCAGGTTACTGTTTTTTCTTTATACATACGAGCAACCGAATCGAACAGAAGGTTGAATGGATAGTATCTGGGTTGTATTCGATTATGATGTTATGCTGTGTATATAGTTATACACATTAGGTGACGGTATTCTCGTTTTACATACGAGCGACCGAAACGAACAGAAAGTTGAATGGATAGACTAAACAATCAATATATCTGGGTGGTATCCGATTGTATCGCAATACTGTATATATAGTGATACTTACCAGGTGACGGTACTTCCGTTGCACATACTAGCGACTGAATCGAACTTAAGGTTAAATGGTGAGACGAAACGATAATTGTATCTGAGTTGTATTCGATGATATCGTGATGATGTTTATATAGCAATACTCACCAGGTAACTGTTTTTCCGTTTCACATACAAGCGACCGAATCGAGCAGAAGGTTAAATTTAGTATGGATTGAACAATCATCGTATCTGGGTTGTATTCGATTATGTTCATATAGTTATACTCACCAGGTAACTGTTCGTCCGTTATACATACTAGCGACTGAATCGAACAGAATGTTGAATGGTTAGACGAAACGATAATTGTATCTGAGTTGTATTTGATGATATCGTGATGATGTTTATATAGCAATACTCACCAGGTAACTGTCTTTCAGTTTTACATACAAGTGACCGAATCGAGCAGAAGGTTAAATGGATAGATTGAACAATCATCGTATCTGAGTTGTATTCGATTATGTTTATATAGTTATACTCACCAGGTACCTGTTCTTCCGTTATACATACGAGCAACCGAATCGAACATAAGGTTGAATGGATAGATTGAACAATCATCGTATCTGAGTTGTATTCGATTATGTTTATATAGTTATACTCACCAAGTAAATGTACTTCCGTTATACATACGAGCGACTGAATTGAACAGAAGGTTGAATGGATAGACTAAACAATGATCGTATCTGGGGTTGTATTCGATTATATCGTAATGATGTTTATATAGTTATACTCACCAGGTAACTATTCTCCAGTTATACATAAGAGCGACTGAACTGAACAGAAGGTTTTATGGAGAGACTGAACAATCATCGTATCTGGGTTGTATTCGATTATTTCGTGATGATTATTATATATTATGTCTAACCAGGTAACTGTTCTTTCGTTATACATACGAGCAACCGAATCGAACATAAGGTTGAATGGATAGATTGAACAATCATTGTATCTGGGTTGTCTCCGATTATATCGTTATGCTGTATATTTAGATACACCTACCATGTAACGGTTCTTTCGTTACACATACAAGCGAGCGTCTGAATCGAACATAAGGTTGGATGGTTAGACGGAACGATAATTGTAACTGAGTTGTATTCGATTATATCGTGGGAATGTTTATATAGTAATACTCACCAGGTGACTGTTCTTGCGTTATACGTACGAGCAAACCAATCGAACAGAAGGTTAGATGGATAGACGGAATGATCATTGTATCTGAGTTGTATTCGATTATATCGTGATGAAGTTTATATAGAAATACTCACCAGGTTACTGTTCTTTCGTTATACATACGAGCAACCGAATCGAACAGAAGGTTGAATGGATAGTATCTGAGTTGTATTCGATTATGATGTTATGCTGTGTATATAGTTATACACACTAGGTGACGGTATTCCCGTTTTACATACGAGCGACCGAAACGAAACTAAAAGTTGAATGGATAGACTGAACAATCAATGTATCTGGTTGGTATCCGATTATATCGCAATACTGTATATATAGTGATACTTACCAGTTGACGGTACTTCCGTAACACATACTAGCGACTGAATCGAACAGAAGGTTGAATGGTTAGACGAAGCGATAATTGTATCTGAGTTGTATTCGATGATATCGTGATGATATTTTTATAGCAATACTCACCAGGTAGCTGTTCTTCCGTTTTACATAAAAGCGTCCGAATCGAGCAGAAGGTTAAATGGATAGATTGAAAATTCATCGTATCTGGGTTGTATTCGATAAAGTTTATATAGTTATACCCACCAGGTAAATGTTCTTCTGTTATACATACGAGCGACTGAATTGAACAAAAGGTTGAATGGATAGACTAAACAATAATCGTATCTGGGGTTGTATTCGATTATATCTTGATGATGTTCATATAGTTATACTCACCAGGAAACTGTTCTCCAGTTATACATAAGAGCGACTGAACTGAACAGAAAGTTGAATGGATAGACTGAACAATCAATGTATCTGGGTGGTATTCGATTATATCGTGATGATTATCATATGGTATGTTTTACCAGGTAACAGTTCTTCTGTTACACATACGAGCAACCGAATCGAACATAAGGTTGAATGGATAGATTAAACAATCATTGTATCTGGGTTGTCTCCGATTATATCGTTATGCTGTATATTAAGTTACACCTACCATGTAACGGTTCTTTCGTTACACATACGAGCGTCTGAATCGAACATAAGGTTGGATGATTAGACGGAACAATAATTGTAACTGAGTTGTATTCGATTATATCGTGGTAATGTTTATATAGTAATACACACCAGGTGACTGTTCTTGCGTTATACGTACGAGCGACCCAATCGAACAGAAGGTTGAATGGATGGTATCTGGGTTGTATTCGATTATGATGTTATGCTGTGTATATAGTTATACACACTAGGTGACGGTATTCCCGTTTTACATACGAGCGACCGAAACGAACAGAAAGTTGATAGACTGAACAATCAATGTATATATGTGGATAGACTGAACAATCAATGTATCTGGGTGGTATCCGATTATATCGCAATACTGTATATATAGTGATACTTACCAGGTGACGGTACTTCCGTTACACATACTAGCGACTGAATCGAACAGAAGGTTGAATGGTTAGACGAAACGATAATTGTATCTGAGTTGTATTCGATGATATCGTGATGATGTTTATATAGCAATAATAACCAGGTAACTATTCTTCCGTTTCACATACAAGCGACCGAATCGAGCAGAAGGTTAAATGTATAGATTGAACAATCATCGTATCTGGGTTGTATTTGATTATGTTTATATAGTTATACTCACCAGGTACCTGTTCTTCCGTTATACATACGAGCGACTGAATTGAACAGAAGGTTGAATGGATAGACTAAACAATAATCGTATCTGGGGTTGTTTTCGATTATATCTTGATGATGTTCATATAGTTATACTCACCAGGAAACTTTTCTCCAGTAATACATAAGAGCGACTGAACTGAACAGAAAGTTGAATGGATAGACTGAACAATCAATGTATCTGGGTGGTATTCGATTATATCGTGATGATTATTATATATTATGTCTAACCAGGTAACTGTTCTTTCGTTATACATACGAGCAACCGAATCGAACATAAGGTTGAATGGATAGATTGAACAATCATTGTATCTGGGTTGTCTCCGATTATATCGTTATGCTGTATATTTAGATACACCTACCATGTAACGGTTCTTTCGTTACACATACGAGCGAGCGTCTGAATCGAACATAAGGTTGGATGGTTAGACGGAACGATAATTGTAACTGAGTTGTATTCGATTATATCGTGGGAATGTTTATATAGTAATACTCACCAGGTGACTGTTCTTGCGTTATACATACGAGCGACCCAATCGAACAGAAGTTTGGATAAATAGACGAAATGATCATTGTATCTGAGTTGTATTCGATTATATCGTGATGACGTTCATATAGAAATACTCACCAGGTTACTGTTTTTTCTTTATACATACGAGCAACCGAATCGAACAGAAGGTTGAATGGATAGTATCTGGGTTGTATTCGATTATGATGTTATGCTGTGTATATAGTTATACACATTAGGTGACGGTATTCTCGTTTTACATACGAGCGACCGAAACGAACAGAAAGTTGAATGGATAGACTGAACAATCAATATATCTGGGTGGTATCCGATTATATCGCAATACTGTATATATAGTGATACTTACCAGGTGACGGTACTTCCGTTGCACATACTAGCGACTGAATCGAACTAAAGGTTAAATGGTGAGACGAAACGATAATTGTATCTGAGTTGTATTCGATGATATCGTGATGATGTTTATATAGCAATACTCACCAGGTAACTGTTTTTCCGTTTCACATACAAGCGACCGAATCGAGCAGAAGGTTAAATTTAGTATGGATTGAACAATCATCGTATCTGGGTTGTATTCGATTATGTTCATATACTCACCAGGTAACTGTTCGTCCGTTATACATACTAGCGACTGAATCGAACAGAATGTTGAATGGTTAGACGAAACGATAATTGTATCTGAGTTGTATTCGATGATATCGTGATGATGTTTATATAGCAATACTCACCAGGTAACTGTCCTTCAGTTTTACATACAAGTGACCGAATCGAGCAGAAGGTTAAATGGCTAGATTGAACAATCATCGTATCTGAGTTGTATTCGATTATGTTTATATAGTTATACTCACCAGGTACCTGTTCTTCCGTTATACATACGAGCAACCGAATCGAACATAAGGTTGAATGGATAGATTGAACAATCATCGTATCTGAGTTGTATTCGATTATGTTTATATAGTTATACTCACCAAGTCAATGTACTTCCGTTATACATACGAGCGACAGAATTGAACAGAAGGTTGAATGGATAGACTGAATAATCATCGTATCTGGGTTGTATTCGATCATTTCGTGATGATTATTATATATTATGTCTAACCAGGTAACTGTTCTTCCGTTATACAAACGAGCAACCGAATCAAACATAAGGTTGGATGGATAGATTGAAAAATCATTGTATCTGGGTTGTCTCTGATTATATCGTTATGCTGTATAATTAGATACACCTACCATGTAACGGTTCTATCGTTACACATACGAGCGTCTGAATTGAACATAAGGTTGGATGGTTAGAGATAATTGTAACTGAGTTGTATTCGATTATATCGTGGTAATGTTTATATAGTAATACTCACCAGGTGACTGTTCTTGCGTTATACGTACGAGCGACCCAATCGAACAGAAGGTTGGATGGATAGACGGAATGATCATTGTATCTGAGTTGTATTCGATTATATCGTGATGAAGTTCATATAGAAATACTCACCAGGTTACTGTTCTTTCGTTATACATACGAGCAACCGAATCGAACAGAAGGTTGAATGAATGGTATCTGGGTTGTATTCGATTATGATGTTATGCTGTGTATATGGTTATACACACTAGGTGACGGTATTTCCGTTTTACATACGAGCGACCGAAACGAACAGAAAGTTGAATGGATAGACTGAACAATCAATGTATCTGGTTGGTATCCGATTATATCGCAATACTGTATATATAGTGATACTTACCAGGTGACGGTACTTCCGTTACACATATTAGCGACTGAATCGAACAGAAGGTTAAATGGTTAGACGAAACGATAATTGTATCTGAGTTGAATTCGATGATATCGTGATGATGTTTATATAGCAATACTCACCAGGTAACTGCTCTTCCGTTTTACATACAAGCGACCGAATCGAGCAGAAGGTTAAATTCAGTATAGATTGAACAATCATCGTATCTGGGTTGTATTCGATTATGTTTATATAGTTATACTCACCAGGTAACTGTTCTTCCGTTATACATACGAGCGACTGAATTGAACAGAAGGTTGAATGGATAGACTAAACAATAATCGTATCTGGGGTTGTATTCGATTATATCTTGATGATGTTCATATAGTTATACTCACCAGGGAACTGTTCTCCAGTTTTACATAAGAGCGACCGAACTGAACAGAAAGTTGAATGGATAGACTGAACAATCAATGTATCTGGGTGGTATCCGATTATATCGCAATACTGTATATATAGTGATACTTACCAGGTGACGGTACTTCCGTTACACATACTAGCGACTGAATCGAACAGAAGGTTAAATGGTTAGACGAAATGATAATTGTATCTCTGAGTTGTATTCGATGATATCGTGATGAAGTTCATATAGAAATACTCACCAGGTTACTGTTCTTTCGTTATACATACGAGCATTCGAATCGAACAGAAGGTTGAATGGATAGTATCTGGGTTGTATTCGATTATGATGTTATGCTGTGTATAAAGTTATACACACTAGGTGACGGTATTCCCGTTTTACATACGAGCGACCGAAACGAACAGAAAGTTGAATGGATAGACTGAACAATCAATGTATCTGGTTGGTATCCGATTATATCGCAATACTGTATATATAGTGATACTTACCAGGTGACGGTACTTCCGTTACACATACTAGCGACCGAATCGAACAGAATGTTGAATAGTTAGACGAAGCGATAATTGTATCTGAGTTGTATTCGATGATATCGTGATGATGTTTATATAGCAATATTCACCAGGTAACTGTTCTTCCGTTTCACATAAAAGCGACCGAATCGAGCAGAAGGTTGAATGGATAGATTGAAAATTCATCGTATCTGGGTTGTATTCGATTAGGTTTATATATTTTTTGAGAGAAAAATAGTCTATATAATTAAAAATATCAAACATAGTTTGAAATGAATGTCTGGTAGACTACGAGCAGAAAACAACTACTTTCCTGGTAAATACCACGCAGAACATTGAATTATATCTGTTCGTAGTCCATGCAACGATTCACACTGTGAATGCAGATCGCAAATGTCTACCAGACATTCATTTCAAACTATGTTTGATATTTTTAATTGGATAGACTATTTTTCTCTCAAAAATTTTTTTCCAATTTATGGCTAATCCATTTTTTCATAGGTTTATATAGTTATACTCACCAGGTAACTGTCCTTCCGTTATACATACGAGCGACTGAATTGAACAGAAGGTTGAATGGATAGTATATGGGTTGTATTCGATTATGATGTTATGCTGTGTATATAGTTATACACACTAGGAGACGGTATTCCCGTTTTACATACGAGCGACCGAAACAAAAAGAAAGTTGAATGGATAGACTGAACAATCAATGTATCTGGGTGGTATCCGATTATATCGCAATACTGTATATATAGTGATACTTACCAGGTGACGATACTGTAACGATATTGTAACTAAGTTGTATTCGATCATATCGTGATGATGTTCATATAGAAATACTCACCTGGTTACTGTTCTTTCGTTATACATACGAGCAACCGAATCGAACAGAAGGTTGAATGGATAGTATCTGGGTTGTATTCGATTATGATGTTATGCTGTGTATATAGTTATACACATAAGGTGACGGTATTCCCGTTTCACATACGAGCGACCGAAACGAACAGAAAGTTGAATGGATAGACTGAACAATCAATGTATCTGGGTGGTATCCGATTATATCGCAATACTGTATATATAGTGATACTTACCAGGTGACGATACTGTAACGATATTGTAACTAAGTTGTATTCGATCATATCGTGATGATGTTCATATAGAAATACTCACCAGGTTACTGTTCTTTCGTTATACATACGAGCAACCGAATCGAACAGAAGGTTGAATGGATAGTATCTGGGTTGTATTCGATTATGATGTTATGCTGTGTATATAGTTATACACATAAGGTGACGGTATTCCCGTTTCACATACGAGCGACCGAAACGAACAGAAAGTTGAATGGATAGACTGAACAATCAATGTATCTGGGTGGTATCCGATTATATCGCAATACTGTATATATAGTGATACTTACCAGGTGACGATACTTCCGTTACACATACTAGCGACTGAATCGAACAGAATGTTGAATGGTTAGACGAAACGATAATTCTATCTGAGTTGTATTCGATGATATCGTGATGATGTTTATATAGCAATACTCACCAGGTAACTGTCCTTCCGTTTTACATACAAGCGACCGAATCGAGCAGAAGGTTAAATGGATAGATTGAACAATCATCGTATCTGAGTTGTATTCGATTATGTTTATATAGATATACTCACCAGGTACCTGTTCTTCCGATATACATACGAGCAACCGAATCGAACATAAGGTTGAATGGATAGATTGAACAATCATCGTATCTGAGTTGTATTCGATTATGTTTATATAGATATACTCACCAGGTACCTGTTCTCCCGATATACATACGAGCAACCGAATCGAACACAAGGTTGAATGGATAGATTGAACAATCATTGTATCTGGGTTGTCTCCGATTATATCGTTATGTTGTATATTTAACTACACCTACCATGTAACGGTTCATTCGTTACACATACGAGCGTCTGAATCGAACATAAGGTTGGATGGTTAGACGGAACGATAATTGTAACCAAGTTGTATTCGATTATATCGTGATGACGTTCATATAGAAATACTCACCAGGTTACTGTTCTTTCGTTATACATACGAGCAACCGAATCGAACAGAAGGTTGAATGGATAGTATATGGGTTGTATTCGATTATGATGTTATGCTGTGTATATAGTTATACACACTAGGAGACGGTATTCCCGTTTTACATACGAGCGACCGAAACGAAAAGAAAGTTGAATGGATAGACTGAACAATCAATGTATCTGGGTAGTATCCGATTATATCGCAATACTGTATATATAGTGATACTTACCAGGTGACGATACTTCCGTTACACATACTAGCGACTGAATCGAACAGAATGTTGAATGGTTAGACGAAACGATAATTGTATCTGAGTTGTATTCGATGATATCGTGATGATGTTTATATAGCAATACTCACCAGGTAACTGTCCTTCCGTTTTACATACAAGCAACCGAATCGAGCAGAAGGTTAAATGGATAGATTGAACAATCATCGTATCTGAGTTGTATTCGATTATGTTTATATAGATATACTCACCAGGTACCTGTTCTTCCGATGTACATACGAGCAACCGAATCGAACATAAGGTTGAATGGATAGATTGAACAATCATCGTATCTGAGTTGTATTCGATTATGTTTATATAGTTATACTCACCAGATAACTGTTCTTCCGTTATACATACGAGCGACTGAATTGAACTGAAGGTTGAATGGATAGACTGAACAATCATCGTATCTGGGTTGTATTCGATTATTTCGTGATGATTATTATATATTATGTCTAACCAGGTAACTGTTCTTTCGTTATACATACTAGCAACCGAATCGAACATAAGGTTGAATGGATAGATTGAACAATCATTGTATCTGGGTTGTCTCCGATTATATCGTTATGTTGTATATTTAACTACACCTACCATGTAACGATTCTTTCGTTACACATACGAGCGTCTGAATCGAACATAAGGTTGGATGGTTAGACGGAACGATAATTGTAACTGAGTTGTATTCGATTATATCGTGATGACGTTCATATAGAAATACTCACCAGGTTACTGTTCTTTCGTTATACATACGAGCAACCGAATCGAACAGAAGGTTGAATGGATAGTATCTGGGTTGTATTCGATTATGATGTTATGCTGTGTATATAGTTATTCACATAAGGTGACAGTATTCCCGTTTCACATACGAGCGACCGAAACGAACAGAAAGTTGAATGGATAGACTGAACAATCAATGTATCTGGGTGGTATCCGATTATATCGCAATACTGTATATATAGTGATACTTACCAGGTGACGGTACTTCCGTTACACATACTAGCGACTGAATCGAACAGAAGGTTAAATGGTTAGACGAAACGGTAATTGTATCTGAGTTGTATTCGATGATATCGTGATGATGTTTATATAGCAATACTCACCAGGTAACTGTTCTTCCGTTTTACATACAAGCGACCGAATCGAGCAGAAGGTTGAATTCAGTATAGATTGAACAATCATCGTATCTGGGTTGTATTCGATTATGTTTATATAGTTATACTCACCAGGTAACTGTTCTTCCGTTATACATACGAGCGACTGAATTGAACAGAAGGTTGAATGGATAGTATATGGGTTGTATTCGATTATGATGTTATGCTGTGTATATAGTTATACACACTAGGAGACGGTATTCCCGTTTTACATACGAGCGACCGAAACGAAAAGAAAGTTGAATGGATAGACTGAACAATCAATGTATCTGGGTGGTATCCGATTATATCGCAATACTGTATATATAGTGATACTTACCAGGTGACGATACTTCCGTTACACATACTAGCGACTGAATCGAACAGAATGTTGAATGGTTAGACGAAACGATAATTTTATCTGAGTTGTATTCGATGATATCCTGATGATGTTTATATAGCAATACTCACCAGGTAACTGTCCTTCCGTTTTACATACAAGCGACCGAAAAGAGCAGAAGGTTAAATGGATAGATTGAACAATCATCGTATCTGAGTTGTATTCGATTATGTTTATATAGATATACTCACCAGGTACCTGTTCTTCCGATATACATACGAGCAACCGAATCGAACATAAGGTTGAATGGATAGATTGAACAATCATCGTATCTGAGTTGTATTCGATTATGTTTATATAGTTATACTCACCAGGTAACTGTTCTTCCGTTATACATACGAGCGACTGAATTGAACTGAAGGTTGAATGGATAGACTAAACAATGATCGTATCTGGGGTTGTATTCGATTATATCGTGATGATGTTCATATAGTTATACTAACCAGGTAACTGTTCTCTAGTTATACATAAGAGCGACTGAACTGAACAGAAGGATGAATGGATAGACTGAACAATCATCGTATCTGGGTTGTATTCGATTATTTCGTGATGATTATTATATATTATGTCTAACCAGGTAACTGTTCTTTCGTTATACATACTAGCAACCGAATCGAACATAAGGTTGAATGGATAGATTGAACAATCATTGTATCTGGGTTGTCTCCGATTATATCGTTATGTTGTATATTTAACTACACCTACCATGTAACGGTTCTTTCGTTACACATACGAGCGTCTGAATCGAACATAAGGTTGGATGGTTAGACGGAACGATAATTGTAACTAAGTTGTATTCGATTATATCGTGATGACGTTCATATAGAAATACTCACCAGGTTACTGTTCTTTCGTTATACATACGAGCAACCGAATCGAACAGAAGGTTGAATGGATAGTATCTGGGTTGTATTCGATTATGATGTTATGCTGTGTATATAGTTATACACATGAGGTGACGGTATTCCCGTTTCACATACCAGCGACCGAAACGATCAGAAAGTTGAATGGATAGACTGAACAATCAATGTATCTGGGTGGTATCCGATTATATCGCAATACTGTATATATAGTGATACTTACCAGGTGACGATACTTCCGTTACACATACTAGCGACTGAATCGAACAGAATGTTGAATGGTTAGACGAAACGATAATTGTATCTGAGTTGTATTCGATGATATCGTGATGATGTTTATATAGCAATACTCACCAGGTAACTGTTCTTCCGTTTCACATACAAGCGACCGAATCGAGCAGAAGGTTGAATTCAGTATAGATTGAACAATCATCGTATCTGGGTTGTATTCGATTATGTTTATATAGTTATACTCACCAGTTAACTGTTCTTCCGTTATACATACGAGCGACTGAATTGAACAGAAGGTTGAATGGATAGTATATGGGTTGTATTCGATTATGATGTTATGCTGTGTATATAGTTATACACACTAGGAGACGGTTTTCCCGTTTCACATACGAGCGACCGAAACGAAAAGAAAGTTGAATGGATAGACTGAACAATCAATGTATCTGGGTGGTATCCGATTATATCGCAATACTGTATATATAGTGATACTTACCAGGTGACGATACTTCCGTTACACATACTAGCGACTGAATCGAACAGAATGTTGAATGGTTAGACGAAACGATAATTGTATCTGAGTTGTATTCGATGATATCCTGATGATGTTTATATAGCAATACTCACCAGGTGACTGTCCTTCCGTTTTACATACAAGCGACCGAAAAGAGCAGAAGGTTAAATGGATAGATTGAACAATCATCGTATCTGAGTTGTATTCGATTATGTTTATATAGATATACTCACCAGGTACCTGTTCTTCCGATATACATACGAGCAACCGAATCGAACATAAGGTTGAATGGATAGATTGAACAATCATCGTATCTGAGTTGTATTCGATTATGTTTATATAGTTATACTCACCAGGTAACTGTTCTTCCGTTATACATACGAGCGACTGAATTGAACTGAAGGTTGAATGGATAGACTAAACAATGATCGTATCTGGGGTTGTATTCGATTATATCGTGATGATGTTCATATAGTTATACTAACCAGGTAACTGTTCTCTAGTTATACATAAGAGCGACTGAACTGAACAGAAGGATGAATGGATAGACTGAACAATCATCGTATCTGGGTTGTATTCGATTATTTCGTGATGATTATTATATATTATGTCTAACCAGGTAACTGTTCTTTCGTTATACATACTAGCAACCGAATCGAACATAAGGTTGAATGGATAGATTGAACAATCATTGTATCTGGGTTGTCTCCGATTATATCGTTATGTTGTATATTTAACTACACCTACCATGTAACGGTTCTTTCGTTACACATACGAGCGTCTGAATCGAACATAAGGTTGGATGGTTAGACGGAACGATAATTGTAACTAAGTTGTATTC
The DNA here is from genome assembly GCA_029955515.1 of Chrysomela aeneicollis. Classification (NCBI taxonomy): domain Eukaryota; kingdom Metazoa; phylum Arthropoda; class Insecta; order Coleoptera; family Chrysomelidae; genus Chrysomela; species Chrysomela aeneicollis. The sequence continues at coordinate 27,658,740 of JARUHQ010000004.1, read as the reverse complement.
GATTATATCGTGATGACGTTCATATAGAAATACTCACCAGGTTACTGTTCTTTCGTTATACATACGAGCAACCGAATCGAACAGAAGGTTGAATGGATAGTATCTGGGTTGTATTCGATTATGATGTTATGCTGTGTATATAGTTATACACATGAGGTGACGGTATTCCCGTTTCACATACCAGCGACCGAAACGATCAGAAAGTTGAATGGATAGACTGAACAATCAATGTATCTGGGTGGTATCCGATTATATCGCAATACTGTATATATAGTGATACTTACCAGGTGACGATACTTCCGTTACACATACTAGCGACTGAATCGAACAGAATGTTGAATGGTTAGACGAAACGATAATTGTATCTGAGTTGTATTCGATGATATCGTGATGATGTTTATATAGCAATACTCACCAGGTAACTGTTCTTCCGTTTCACATACAAGCGACCGAATCGAGCAGAAGGTTGAATTCAGTATAGATTGAACAATCATCGTATCTGGGTTGTATTCGATTATGTTTATATAGTTATACTCACCAGTTAACTGTTCTTCCGTTATACATACGAGCGACTGAATTGAACAGAAGGTTGAATGGATAGTATATGGGTTGTATTCGATTATGATGTTATGCTGTGTATATAGTTATACACACTAGGAGACGGTTTTCCCGTTTCACATACGAGCGACCGAAACGAAAAGAAAGTTGAATGGATAGACTGAACAATCAATGTATCTGGGTGGTATCCGATTATATCGCAATACTGTATATATAGTGATACTTACCAGGTGACGATACTTCCGTTACACATACTAGCGACTGAATCGAACAGAATGTTGAATGGTTAGACGAAACGATAATTGTATCTGAGTTGTATTCGATGATATCCTGATGATGTTTATATAGCAATACTCACCAGGTGACTGTCCTTCCGTTTTACATACAAGCAACCGAATCGAGCAGAAGGTTAAATGGATAGATTGAACAATCATCGTATCTGAGTTGTATTCGATTATGTTTATATAGATATACTCACCAGGTACCTGTTCTTCCGATATACATACGAGCAACCGAATCGAACATAAGGTTGAATGGATAGATTGAACAATCATCGTATCTGAGTTGTATTCGATAATGTTTATATAGTTATACTCACCAGGTTACTGTTCTTCCGTTATACATACGAGCGACTGAATTGAACTGAAGGTTGAATGGATAGACTAAACAATGATCGTATCTGGGGTTGTATTCGATTATATCGTGATGATGTTCATATAGTTATACTCACCAGGTAACTGTTCTCTAGTTATACATAAGAGCGACTGAACTGAACAGAAGGATGAATGGATAGACTGAACAATCATCGTATCTGGGTTGTATTCGATTATTTCGTGATGATTATTATATATTATGTCTAACCAGGTAACTGTTCTTTCGTTATACATACTAGCAACCGAATCGAACATAAGGTTGAATGGATAGATTGAACAATCATTGTATCTGGGTTGTCTCCGATTATATCGTTATGTTGTATATTTAACTACACCTACCATGTAACGGTTCTTTCGTTACACATACGAGCGTCTGAATCGAACATAAGGTTGGATGGTTAGACGAAACGATATTGTAACTAAGTTGTATTCGATTATATCGTGATGACGTTCATATAGAAATACTCACCAGGTTACTGTTCTTTCGTTATACATACGAGCAACCTTATCGAACAGAAGGTTGAATGGATAGATTGAACAATCATTGTATCTGGGTTGTCTCTGATTATATCGTTATGTTGTATATTTAACTACACCCACCATGTAACGGTTCTTTCGTTACACATACGAGCGTCTGAATCGAACATAAGGTTGGATGGTTAGACGGAACGATAATTGTAACTAAGTTGTATTCGATTATATCGATATGACGTTTATATAGAAATACTCACCAGGTTACTGTTCTTTCGTTATACAGACGAGCAACCGAATCGAACAGAAGGTTGAATGGATAGTATCTGGGTTGTATTCGATTATGATGTTATGCTGTGTATATAGTTATACACATAAGGTGACGGTATTCCCGTTTCACATACGAGCGACCGAAACGAACAGAAAGTTGAATGGATAGACTGAACAATCAATGTATCTGGGTGGTATCCGATATATATATATATAGTGATACTTACCAGGTGACGATACTTCCGTTACACATACTAGCGACTGAATCGAACAGAATGTTGAATGGTTAGACGAAACGATAATTGTATCTGAGTTGTATTCGATGATATCCTGATGATGTTTATATACTCACCAGGTAACTGTCCTTCCGTTTTACATACAAGCGACCGAATCGAGCAGAAGGTTGAATGGATAGATTAAACAATCATCGTATCTGAGTTGTATTCGATTATGTTTATATAGATATACTCACCAGGTACCTGTTCTTCCGATATACATACGAGCAACCGAATCGAACATAAGGTTGAATGGATAGATTGAACAATCATCGTATCTGAGTTGTATTCGATTATGTTTATATAGATATACTCACCAGGTACCTGTTCTCCCGATATACATACGAGCAACCGAATCGAACACAAGGTTGAATGGATAGATTGAACAATCATTGTATCTGGGTTGTCTCCGATTATATCGTTATGTTGTATATTTAACTACACCTACCATGTAACGGTTCATTCGTTACACATACGAGCGTCTGAATCGAACATAAGGTTGGATGGTTAGACGGAACGATAATTGTAACCAAGTTGTATTCGATTATATCGTGATGACGTTCATATAGAAATACTCACCAGGTTACTGTTCTTTCGTTATACATACGAGCAACCGAATCGAACAGAAGGTTGAATGGATAGTATCTGGGTTGTATTCGATTATGATGTTATGCTGTGTATATAGTTATACACATAAGGTGACGGTATTCCCGTTTCACATACGAGCGACCGAAACGAACAGAAAGTTGAATGGATAGACTGAACAATCAATGTATCTGGGTGGTATCCGATTATATCGCAATACTGTATATATAGTGATACTTACCAGGTGACGGTACTTCCGTTACAAATACTAGCGACTGAATCGAACAGAAGGTTAAATGGTTAGACGAAACGGTAATTGTATCTGAGTTGTATTCGATGATATCGTGATGATGTTTATATAGCAATACTCACCAGGTAACTGTTCTTCCGTTTTACATACAAGCGACCGAATCGAGCAGAAGGTTGCATTCAGTATAGATTGAACAATCATCGTATCTGGGTTGTATTCGATTATGTTTATATAGTTATACTCACCAGGTAACTGTTCTTCCGTTATACATACGAGCGACTGAATTGAACAGAAGGTTGAATGGATAGTATATGGGTTGTATTCGATTATGATGTTATGCTGTGTATATAGTTATACACACTAGGAGACGGTATTCCCGTTTTACATACGAGCGACCGAAACGAAAAGAAAGTTGAATGGATAGACTGAACAATCAATGTATCTGGGTGGTATCCGATTATATCGCAATACTGTATATATAGTGATACTTACCAGGTGACGATACTTCCGTTACACATACTAGCGACTGAATCGAACAGAATGTTGAATGGTTAGACGAAACGATAATTGTATCTGAGTTGTATTCGATGATATCGTGATGATGTTTTTATAGCAATACTCACCAGGTAACTGTCCTTCAGTTTTACATACAAGTGACCAAATCGAGCAGAAGGTTAAATGGATAGATTGAACAATCATCGTATCTGAGTTGTATTCGATTATGTTTATATAGTTATACTCACCAGGAACCTGTTCTTCCGTTATACATACGAGCAACCGAATCGAACATAAGGTTGAATGGATAGATTGAACAATCATCGTATCTGAGTTGTATTCCATTATGTTTATATAGTTATACTCACCAGATAACTGTTCTTCCGTTATACATACGAGCGACTGAATTGAACTGAAGGTTGAATGGATAGACTAAACAATGATCGTATCTGGGGTTGTATTCGATTATATCGTGATGATGTTCATATAGTTATACTCACCAGGTAACTGTTCTCCAGTTATACATAAGAGCGACTGAACTGAACAGAAGATTGAATGGATAGATTGAACAATCATCGTATCTGGGTTGTATTCGATTATTTCGTGATGATTATTATATATTATGTCTAACCAGGTAACTGTTCTTTCGTTATACATACTAGCAACCGAATCGAACATAAGGTTGAATGGATAGATTGAACAATCATTGTATCTGGGTTGTCTCCGATTATATCGTTATGTTGTATATTTAACTACACCTACCATGTAACGGTTCTTTCGTTACACATACGAGCGTCTGAATCGAACATAAGGTTGGATGGTTAGACGAAACGATATTGTAACTAAGTTGTATTCGATTATATCGTGATGACGTTCATATAGAAATACTCACCAGGTTACTGTTCTTTCGTTATACATACGAGCAACCTTATCGAACAGAAGGTTGAATGGATAGTATCTGGGTTGTATTCGATTATGATGTTATGCTGTGTATATAGTTATACACATAAGGTGACGGTATTCCCGTTTCACATACGAGCGACCGAAACGAACAGAAAGTTGAATGGATAGACTGAACAATCAATGTATCTGGGTGGTATGCGATTATATCGCAATACTGTATATATAGTGATACTTACCAGGTGACGGTACTTCCGTTACACATACTAGCGACTGAATCGAACAGAAGGTTAAATGGTTAGACGAAACGATAATTGTATCTGAGTTGTATTCGATGATATCGTGATAATGTTTATATAGCAATACTCACCAGGTAACTGTTCTTCCGTTTTACATACAAGCGACCGAATCGAGCAGAAGCTTGAATTCAGTATAAATTGAACAATCATCGTATCTGGGCTGTATTCGATTATGTTTATATAGTTATACTCACCAACTGTTCTTCCGTTATACATACGAGCGACTGAATTGAACAGAAGGTTGAATTGATAGACTAAACAATAATCGTATCTGGGGTTGTATTCGATTATATCTTGATGATGTTCATATAGTTATACTCACCAGGAAACTGTTTTTCAGTTATACATAAGAGCGACTGAACTGAACAGAAGGTTGAATGGATAGACTGAACAATCATCGTATCTGGGTTGTATTCGATTATTTCGTGATGATTATTATATATTATGTCTAACCAGGTAACTGTTCTTTCGTTATACATACTAGCAACCGAATCGAACATAAGGTTGAATGGATAGATTGAACAATATTGTATCTGGGTTGTCTCCGATTATATCGTTATGTTGTATATTTAACTACACCTACCATGTAACGATTCTTTCGTTACACATACGAGCGTCTGAATCGAACATAAGGTGGGATGGTTAGACGGAACGATAATTGTAACTAAGTTGTATTCGATTATATCGTGATGACGTTCATATAGAAATACTCACCAGGTTACTGTTCTTTCGTTATACATACGAGCAACCGAATCGAACAGAAGGTTGAATGGATAGTATCTGGGTTGTATTCGATTATGATGTTATGCTGTGTATATAGTTATACACATAAGGTGACAGTATTCCCGTTTCACATACGAGCGACCGAAACGAACAGAAAGTTGAATGGATAGACTGAACAATCAATGTATCTGGGTGGTATCCGATTATATCGCAATACTGTATATATAGTGATACTAACCAGGTGACGGTACTTCCGTTACACATACTAGCGACTGAATCGAACAGAAGGTTAAATGGTTAGACGAAACGGTAATTGTATCTGAGTTGTATTCGATGATATCGTGATGATGTTTATATAGCAATACTCACCAGGTAACTGTTCTTCCGTTTTACATACAAGCGACCGAATCGAGCAGAAGGTTGAATTCAGTATAGATTGAACAATCATCGTATCTGGGTTGTATTCGATTATGTTTATATAGTTATACTCACCAGGTAACTGTTCTTCCGTTATACATACGAGCGACTGAATTGAACAGAAGATTGAATGGATAGTATATGGGTTGTATTCGATTATGATGTTATGCTGTGTATATAGTTATACACACTAGGAGACGGTATTCCCGTTTTACATACGAGCGACCGAAACGAAAAGAAAGTTGAATGGATAGACTGAACAATCAATGTATCTGGGTGGTATCCGATTATATCGCAATACTGTATATATAGTGATACTTACCAGGTGACGATACTTCCGTTACACATACTAGCGACTGAATCGAACAGAATGTTGAATGGTTAGACGAAACGATAATTGTATCTGAGTTGTATTCGATGATATCCTGATGATGTTTATATAGCAATACTCACCAGGTAACTGTCCTTCCGTTTTACATACAAGCGACCGAATCGAGCAGAAGGTTAAATGGATAGATTGAACAATCATCGTATCTGAGTTGTATTCGATTATGTTTATATAGATATACTCACCAGGTACCTGTTCTTCCGATATACATACGAGCAACCGAATCGAACATAAGGTTGAATGGATAGATTGAACAATCATCGTATCTGAGTTGTATTCGATTATGTTTATATAGTTATACTCACCAGGTAACTGTTCTTCCGTTATACATACGAGCGACTGAATTGAACTGAAGGTTGAATGGATAGACTAAACAATGATCGTATCTGGGGTTGTATTCGATTATATCGTGATGATGTTCATATAGTTATACTAACCAGGTAACTGTTCTCTAGTTATACATAAGAGCGACTGAACTGAACAGAAGGATGAATGGATAGACTGAACAATCATCGTATCTGGGTTGTATTCGATTATTTCGTGATGATTATTATATATTATGTCTAACCAGGTAACTGTTCTTTCGTTATACATACTAGCAACCGAATCGAACATAAGGTTGAATGGATAGATTGAACAATCATTGTATCTGGGTTGTCTCCGATTATATCGTTATGTTGTATATTTAACTACACCTACCATGTAACGGTTCTTTCGTTACACATACGAGCGTCTGAATCGAACATAAGGTTGGATGGTTAGACGGAACGATAATTGTAACTAAGTTGTATTCGATTATATCGTGATGACGTTCATATAGAAATACTCACCAGGTTACTGTTCTTTCGTTATACATACGAGCAACCGAATCGAACAGAAGGTTGAATGGATAGTATCTGGGTTGTATTCGATTATGATGTTATGCTGTGTATATAGTTATACACATGAGGTGACGGTATTCCCGTTTCACATACGAGCGACCGAAACGAACAGAAAGTTGAATGGATAGACTGAACAATCAATGTATCTGGGTGGTATCCGATTATATCGCAATACTGTATATATAGTGATACTTACCAGGTGACGATACTTCCGTTACACATACTAGCGACTGAATCGAACAGAATGTTGAATGGTTAGACGAAACGATAATTGTATCTGAGTTGTATTCGATGATATCGTGATGATGTTTATATAGCAATACTCACCAGGTAACTGTTCTTCCGTTTTACATACAAGCGACCGAATCGAGCAGAAGGTTGAATTCAGTATAGATTGAACAATCATCGTATCTGGGTTGTAATCGATTATGTTTATATAGTTATACTCACCAGGTAACTGTTCTTCCGTTATACATACGAGCGACTGAATTGAACAGAAGGTTGAATGGATAGTATATGGGTTGTATTCGATTATGATGTTATGCTGTGTATATAGTTATACACATAAGGTGACGGTATTCCCGTTTCACATACGAGCGACCGAAACGAACAGAAAGTTGAATGGATAGACTGAACAATCAATGTATCTGGGTGGTATCCGATTATATCGCAATGCTGTATATATAGTGATACTCACCAGGTGACGATACTTCCGTTACACATACTAGCGACTGAATCGAACAGAATGTTGAATGGTTAGACGAAACGATAATTCTATCTGAGTTGTATTCGATGATATCGTGATGATGTTTATATAGCAATACTCACCAGGTAACTGTCCTTCCGTTTTACATACAAGCGACCGAATCGAGCAGAAGGTTAAATGGATAGATTGAACAATCATCGTATCTGAGTTGTATTCGATTATGTTTATATAGATATACTCACCAGGTACCTGTTCTTCCGATATACATACGAGCAACCGAATCGAACATAAGGTTGAATGGATAGATTGAACAATCATCGTATCTGAGTTGTATTCGATTATGTTTATATAGATATACTCACCAGGTACCTGTTCTCCCGATATACATACGAGCAACCGAATCGAACACAAGGTTGAATGGATAGATTGAACAATCATTGTATCTGGGTTGTCTCCGATTATATCGTTATGTTGTATATTTAACTACACCTACCATGTAACGGTTCATTCGTTACACATACGAGCGTCTGAATCGAACATAAGGTTGGATGGTTAGACGGAACGATAATTGTAACCAAGTTGTATTCGATTATATCGTGATGACGTTCATATAGAAATACTCACCAGGTTACTGTTCTTTCGTTATACATACGAGCAACCGAATCGAACAGAAGGTTGAATGGATAGTATCTGGGTTGTATTCGATTATGATGTTATGCTGTGTATATAGTTATACACATAAGGTGACGGTATTCCCGTTTCACATACGAGCGACCGAAACGAACAGAAAGTTGAATGGATAGACTGAACAATCAATGTATCTGGGTGGCATGCGATTATATCGCAATACTGTATATATAGTGATACTTACCAGGTGACGGTACTTCCGTTACACATACTAGCGACTGAATCGAACAGAAGGTTAAATGGTTAGACGAAACGATAATTGTATCTGAGTTGTATTCGATGATATCGTGATAATGTTTATATAGCAATACTCACCAGGTAACTGTTCTTCCGTTTTACATACAAGCGACCGAATCGAGCAGAAGCTTAAATTCAGTATGAATTGAACAATCATCGTATCTGGGCTGTATTCGATTATGTTTATATAGTTATACTCACCAACTGTTCTTCCGTTATACATACGAGCGACTGAATTGAACAGAAGGTTGAATTGATAGACTAAACAATAATCGTATCTGGGGTTGTATTCGATTATATCTTGATGATGTTCATATAGTTATACTCACCAGGAAACTGTTTTCCAGTTATACATAAGAGCGACTGAACTGAACAGAAGGTTGAATGGATAGACTGAACAATCATCGTATCTGGGTTGTATTCGATTATTTCGTGATGATTATTATATATTATGTCTAACCATGTAACTGTTCTTTCGTTATACATACTAGCAACCGAATCGAACATGAGGTTGAATGGATAGATTGAACAATCATTGTATCTGGGTTGTCTCCGATTATATCGTTATGTTGTATATTTAACTACACCTACCATGTAACGATTCTTTCGTTACACATACGAGCGTCTGAATCGAACATAAGGTTGGATGATTAGACGGAACGATAATTGTAACTAAGTTGTATTCGATTATATCGTGATGACGTTCATATAGAAATACTCACCAGGTTACTGTTCTTTCGTTATACATACGAGCAACCGAATCGAACAGAAGGTTGAATGGATAGTATCTGGGTTGTATTCGATTATGATGTTATGCTGTGTATATAGTTATACACATAAGGTGACAGTATTCCCGTTTCACATACGAGCGACCGAAACGAACAGAAAGTTGAATGGATAGACTGAACAATCAATGTATCTGGGTGGTATCCGATTATATCGCAATACTGTATATATAGTGATACTTACCAGGTGACGGTACTTCCGTTACACATACTAGCGACTGAATCGAACAGAAGGTTAAATGGTTAGACGAAACGGTAATTGTATCTGAGTTGTATTCGATGATATCGTGATGATGTTTATATAGCAATACTCACCAGGTAACTGTTCTTCCGTTTTACATACAAGCGACCGAATCGAGCAGAAGGTTGAATTCAGTATAGATTGAACAATCATCGTATCTGGGTTGTATTCGATTATGTTTATATAGTTATACTCACCAGGTAACTGTTCTTCCGTTATACATACGAGCGACTGAATTGAACAGAAGGTTGAATGGATAGTATATGGGTTGTATTCGATTATGATGTTATGCTGTGTATATAGTTATACACACTAGGAGACGGTATTCCCGTTTTACATACGAGCGACCGAAACGAAAAGAAAGTTGAATGGATAGACTGAACAATCAATGTATCTGGGTGGTATCCGATTATATCGCAATACTGTATATATAGTGATACTTACCAGGTGACGATACTTCCGTTACACATACTAGCGACTGAATCGAACAGAATGTTGAATGGTTAGACGAAACGATAATTGTATCTGAGTTGTATTCGATGATATCGTGATGATGTTTATATAGCAATACTCACCAGGTAACTGTTCTTCCGTTTTACATACAAGCGACCGAATCGAGCAGAAGGTTGAATTCAGTATAGATTGAACAATCATCGTATCAGGGTTGTATTCGATTATGTTTATATAGTTATACTCACCAGGTAACTGTTCTTCCGTTATACATACGAGCGACTGAATTGAACAGAAGGTTGAATGGATAGTATATGGGTTGTATTCGATTATGATGTTATGCTGTGTATATAGTTATACACACTAGGAGACGGTTTTCCCGTTTCACATACGAGCGACCGAAACGAAAAGAAAGTTGAATGGATAGACTGAACAATCAATGTATCTAGGTGGTATCCGATTATATCGCAATACTGTATATATAGTGATACTTACCAGGTGACGATACTTCCGTTACACATACTAGCGACTGAATCGAACAGAATGTTGAATGGTTAGACGAAACGATAATTGTATCTGAGTTGTATTCGATGATATCCTGATGATGTTTATATAGCAATACTCACTAGGTAACTGTCCTTCCGTTTTACATACAAGCAACCGAATCGAGCAGAAGGTTAAATGGATAGATTGAACAATCATCGTATCTGAGTTGTATTCGATTATGTTTATATAGATATACTCACCAGGTACCTGTTCTTCCGATATACATACGAGCAACCGAATCGAACATAAGGTTGAATGGATAGATTGAACAATCATCGTATCTGAGTTGTATTCGATAATGTTTATATAGTTATACTCACCAGGTAACTGTTCTTCCGTTATACATACGAGCGACTGAATTGAACTGAAGGTTGAATGGATAGACTAAACAATGATCGTATCTGGGGTTGTATTCGATTATATCGTGATGATGTTCATATAGTTATACTCACCAGGTAACTGTTCTCCAGTTATACATAAGAGCGACTGAACTGAACAGAAGGATGAATGGATAGACTGAACAATCATCGTATCTGGGTTGTATTCGATTATTTCGTGATGATTATTATATATTATGTCTAACCAGGTAACTGTTCTTTCGTTATACATACTAGCAACCGAATCGAACATAAGGTTGAATGGATAGATTGAACAATCATTGTATCTGGGTTGTCTCCGATTATATCGTTATGTTGTATATTTAACTACACCCACCATGTAACGGTTCTTTCGTTACACATACGAGCGTCTGAATCGAACATAAGGTTGGATGGTTTGACGGAACGATAATTGTAACTAAGTTGTATTCGATTATATCGTGATGACGTTCATATAGAAATACTCACCAGGTTACTGTTCTTTCGTTATACATACGAGCAACCGAATCGAACAGAAGGTTGAATGGATAGTATCTGGGTTGTATTCGATTATGATGTTATGCTGTGTATATAGTTATACACATAAGGTGACGGTATTCCCGTTTCACATACGAGCGACCGAAACGAACAGAAAGTTGAATGGATAGACTGAACAATCAATGTATCTGGGTGGTATCCGATTATATCGCAATACTGTATATATAGTGATACTTACCAGGTGACGATACTTTCGTTACACATACTAGCGACTGAATCGAACAGAATGTTGAATGGTTAGACGAAACGATAATTGTATCTGAGTTGTATTCGATGATATCCTGATGATGTTTATATAGCAATACTCACCAGGTAACTGTCCTTCCGTTTTACATACAAGCGACCGAATCGAGCAGAAGGTTGAATGGATAGATTGAACAATCATCGTATCTGAGTTGTATTCGATTATGTTTATATAGATATACTCACCAGGTACCTGTTCTTCCGATATACATACGAGCAACCGAATCGAACATAAGGTTGAATGGATAGATTGAACAATCATCGTATCTGAATTGTATTCGATTATGTTTATATAGTTATACTCACCAGGTAACTGTTCTTCCGTTATACATACGAGCGACTGAATTGAACTGAAGGTTGAATGGATAGACTAAACAATGATCGTATCTGGGGTTGTATTCGATTATATCGTGATGATGTTCATATAGTTATACTAACCAGGTAACTGTTCTCCAGTTATACATAAGAGCGACTGAACTGAACAGAAGGATGAATGGATAGACTGAACAATCATCGTATCTGGGTTGTATTCGATTATTTCGTGATGATTATTATATATTATGTCTAACCAGGTAACTGTTCTTTCGTTATACATACTAGCAACCGAATCGAACATAAGGTTGAATGGATTGATTGAACAATCATTGTATCTGGGTTGTCTCCGATTATATCGTTATGTTGTATATTTAACTACACCTACCATGTAACGGTTCTTTCGTTACACATACGAGCGTCTGAATCGAACATAAGGTTGGATGGTTAGACGGAACGATAATTGTAACTAAGTTGTATTCGATTATATCGTGATGACGTTAATATAGAAATACTCACCAGGTTACTGTTCTTTCGTTATACATACGAGCAACCGAATCGAACAGAAGGTTGAATGGATAGTATCTGTGTATTCGATTATGATGTTATGCTGTGTATATAGTTATACACATAAGGTGACGGTATTCCCGTTTCACATACGAGCGACCGAAACGAACAGAAAGTTGAATGGATAGACTGAACAATCAATGTATCTGGGTGGTATCCGATTATATCGCAATACTGTATATATAGTGATACTTACCAGGTGACGATACTTCCGTTACACATACTAGCTACTGAATCGAACAGAATGTTGAATGGTTAGACGAAACGATAATTGTATCTGAGTTGTATTCGATGATATCGTGATGATGTTTATATAGCAATACTCACCAGGTAACTGTTCTTCCGTTTTACATACAGGCGACCGAATCGAGCAGAAGGTTGAATTCAGTATAGATTGAACAATCATCGTATCTGGGTTGTATTCGATTATGTTTATATAGTTATACTCACCAGGTAACTGTTCTTCCGTTATACATACGAGCGACTGAATTGAACAGAAGGTTGAATGGATAGTATATGGGTTGTATTCGATTATGATGTTATGCTGTGTATATAGTTATACACACTAGGAGACGGTTTTCCCGTTTCACATACGAGCGACCGAAACGAAAAGAAAGTTGAATGGATAGACTGAACAATCAATGTATCTGGGTGGTATCCGATTATATCGCAATACTGTATATATAGTGATACTTACCAGGTGACGATACTTCCGTTACACATACTAGCGACTGAATCGAACAGAATGTTGAATGGTTAGACGAAACGATAATTGTATCTGAGTTGTATTCGATGATATCCTGATGATGTTTATATAGCAATACTCACCAGGTAACTGTCCTTCCGTTTTACATACAAGCAACCGAATCGAGCAGAAGGTTAAATGGATAGATTGAACAATCATCGTATCTGAGTTGTATTCGATTATGTTTATATAGATATACTCACCAGGTACCTGTTCTTCCGATATACATACGAGCAACCGAATCGAACATAAGGTTGAATGGATAGATTGAACAATCATCGTATCTGAGTTGTATTCGATAATGTTTATATAGTTATACTCACCAGGTAACTGTTCTTCCGTTATACATACGAGCGACTGAATTGAACTGAAGGTTGAATGGATAGACTAAACAATGATCGTATCTGGGGTTGTATTCGATTATATCGTGATGATGTTCATATAGTTATACTCACCAGGTAACTGTTCTCCAGTTATACATAAGAGCGACTGAACTGAACAGAAGGATGAATGGATAGACTGAACAATCATCGTATCTGGGTTGTATTCGATTATTTCGTGATGATTATTATATATTATGTCTAACCAGGTAACTGTTCTTTCGTTATACATACTAGCAACCGAATCGAACATAAGGTTAAATGGATAGATTAAACAATCATTGTATCTGGGTTGTCTCCGATTATATCGTTATGTTGTATATTTAACTACACCTACCATGTAACGGTTCTTTCGTTACACATACGAGCGTCTGAATCGAACATAAGGTTGGATGGTTAGACGGAACGATAATTGTAACTAAGTTGTATTCGATTATACCGTGATGACGTTCAAATAGAAATACTCACCAGGTTACTGTTCTTTCGTTATACATACGAGCAACCGAATCGAACAGAAGGTTGAATTGATAGTATCTGGGTTGTATTCGATTATGATGTTATGCTGTGTATATAGTTATACACATAAGGTGACGGTATTCCCGTTTCACATACGAGCGACCGAAACGAACAGAAAGTTGAATGGATAGACTGAACAATCAATGTATCTGGGTGGTATCCGATTATATCGCAATACTGTATATATAGTGATACTTACCAGGTGACGATACTTCCGTTACACATACTAGCGACTGAATCGAACAGAATGTTGAATGGTTAGACGAAACGATAATTGTATCTGAGTTGTATTCGATGATATCGTGATGATGTTTATATAGCAATACTCACCAGGTAACTGTCCTTCCGTTTTACATACAAGCGACCGAATCGAGCGGAAGGTTAAATGGATAGATTGAACAATCATCGTATCTGAGTTGTTTTCGATTATGTTTATATATACTCACCAGGTACCTGTTCTTCCGATATACATACGAGCAACCGAATCGAACATAAAGTTGAATGGATAGATTGAACAATCATCGTATCTGAGTTGTATTCGATTATGTTTATATAGTTATACTCTGAAGAATTCGAAAAAGTTCCAAGAGGGCTCCCTTTGATGCTTTTTATTTATTCGATTTCGGTTTTTTTGATTGGAGAAATGGATTCTATGAAAAAAAAACAAGCAGATTGGTATGATCGGAGTTGAAAATCGGTCCATCCGTTCGGAAGTTAAGGCGATCTGAAGAATTCGAAAAAGTTCCAAGGGGATCCCCTTTGATGCAATTTTTCATTTCGATTTCGGTTTTTCCGATTGGAGAAATGGATTCTATGAAAAAAAACAAGCAGATTGGTATGATCGAAGTTGAAAATCGGTCCATCCGTTCGGAAGTTAAGGCGATCTGAAGAATTCAGAAAAGTTCCAAGGGGACCCCCTTTGATGCAATTTTTTTTTCGATTTTGGATTTTTCGATTGGAGAAATGGATTCTATGAAAAAAAAACAAGCAGATTGGTATGATCGAAGTTGAAAATCGGTCCATCCGTTCGGAAGTTAAGGCGATTTGAAGAATTCGAAAAAGTTCCTAGGGGACCCCCTTTGATGCAATTTTTTTTCAGATTTCGGTTTTTTCGATTGAAGAAATGAATTCTATGAAAAAAAACAAGCAGTTTGGTATGATCGAAGTTGAAAATCGGTCCATCCGTTCGGAAGTTGAGGCGATCTGAAGAATTCGAAAAAGTTCCAAGGGGACACCCTTTGATGCAATTTTTATTTCGATTTCGGTTTTTTCTATTGAAGAAATGGATTCTATGAAAAAACAAGCAAATTGGTATGCGCGAAATTGAAAATCGGTCGATCCGTTCGGAAGTTGAGGCGGTCTGAAGAATTCGAAAAAGTTCCAAGGTGGCCCCCTTTGATGCATTTTTTTTTTCGATTTCGGTTTTTTCGATTGGAGAAATGGATTCTATGAAAAAAAAACAAGCAGATTGGTATGATCGAAGTTGAAAATCGGTCCATCCGTTCGGAAGTTAAGGCGATCTGAAGAATTCGAAAAAGTTCCAAGGGGACACCCTTTGATGCAATTTTTTTTTCGATTTCGGTTTTTTCTATTGAAGAAATGGATTCTATGAAAAAACAAGCAAATTGGTATGCGCGAAATTGAAAATCGGTCGATCCGTTCGGAAGTTGACGCGGTCTGAAGAATTCGAAAAAGTTCCAAGGTGGCCCCCTTTGATGCATTTTTTTTTTCGATTTCGGTTTTTTCTATTGAAGAAATGGATTCTATGAAAAAACAAGCAGATTGGTATGATCGAAGTTGAAAATCGGTCCATCCGTTCGGAAGTTAAGGCGATTTGAAGAATTCGAAAAAGTTCCTAGGGGACCCCCTTTGATGCAATTTTTTTTCAGATTTCGGTTTTTTCGATTGGAGAAATGAATTCTATGAAAAAAAACAAGCAGTTTGGTATGATCGAAGTTGAAAATTGGTCCATCCGTTCGGAAGTTGAGGCGATCTGAAGAATTCGAAAAAGTTCCAAGGGGACACCCTTTGATGCAATTTTTTTTTCGATTTCGGTTTTTTCTATTGAAGAAATGGATTCTATGAAAAAACAAGCAAATTGGTATGCGCGAAATTGAAAATCGGTCGATCCGTTCGGAAGTTGAGGCGGTCTGAAGAATTCGAAAAAGTTCCAAGGTGGCCCCCTTTGATGCATTTTTTTTTTCGATTTCGGTTTTTTCGATTGGAGAAATGGATTCTATGAAAAAAAACAAGCAGATTGGTATGATCGAAGTTGAAAATCGGTCCATCCGTTCGGAAGTTAAGGCGATCTGAAGAATTCGAAAAAGTTCCAAGGGGACACCCTTTGATGCAATTTTTTTTTCGATTTCGGTTTTTTCTATTGAAGAAATGGATTCTATGAAAAAACAAGCAAATTGGTATGCGCGAAATTGAAAATCGGTCGATCCGTTCGGAAGTTGAGGCGGTCTGAAGAATTCGAAAAAGTTCCAAGGTGGCCCCCTTTGATGCATTTTTTTTTGATTTCGGTTTTTTCGATTGGAGAAATGGATTCTATAAAAAAAAACAAGCAGATTGGTATGATCGAAGTTGAAAATCGGTCCATCCGTTCGGATGTTAAGGCGATCTGAAGAATTCGAAAAAGTTCCAAGGGGGCCCCCTTTGATGCATTTTTTTTTCGATTTCGGTTTTTTCGATTGGAGAAATGGATTCTATGAAAAAAACAAGCAGATTGGTATGATCGAAGTTGAAAATCGGTCCATACGTTCGAAAGTTAAGGCAATCTGAAGAATTCGAAAAAGTTCCAAGGGGGCCCCCTTTGATGCATTTTTTTTTTAGATTTCGGTTTTTTTGATCGGAGAAATAGATTCTATGAAAAAAAAAGCAGGTATGATCGAAGTTGAAAATCGGTCCATCCGTTCGGAAGTTAAGTCGATCTGAAGAATTCGAAAAAGTTCCAAGGGGGCCCCCTTTGAAGCATTTTTTTTTCGATTTCTGTTTTTTTGATTGGAGAAATGGATTCTATGAAAAAAAACAAGCAGATTCGCATGATCGAAGTTGAAAATCGGTCCATCCGTTCGGAAGTTAAGAAGATCTGAAGAATTCGAAAAAGTTCCAAGGGGGCTCCCTTTGATGCTTTTTATTTTTTCGATTTTGGTTTTTTTGATTGGAGAAATGGATTCTATGAAAAAAAACAAGCAGATTGGTATTATCGAAGTTGAAAATCGGTCCATCCGTTCGGAAGTTAAGTCGATCTGAAGAATTCGAAAAAGTTCCAAGGGGGCCCCCTTTGATGCATTGTTTTTTAGATTTCGGTTCTTTCGGTTGCAGAAATGGATTCTATGAAAAAAAACAAGCAGATTCGTATGATCGAAGTTGAAAATCGGTCCATCCGTTCGGAAGTTAAGGCGATCTGAAGAATTCGAAAAAGTTCCAAGGGGGCTCCCTTTGATGCTTTTTATTTTTTCGATTTTGGTTTTTTTGATCGGAGAAATGGATTCTATGAAAGGAAACAAGCAGATTGGTATGATCAAAGTTGAAAATCGGTCCATCCGTTCGGAAGTTAGGCGATCTGAAGAATTCGAAAAAGTTCCAAAGGGGCCCCCTTTGATGCATTTTTTTTTTCGATTTCGGTTTTTTCGATTGGAGAAATGGATTCTATAAAAAAAAAACAGATTGGTATGATCGAAGTTGAAAATCGGTCCATCCGTTCGGAAGTTAAGGCGATCTGAAGAATTCGAAAAAGTTCCAAGGGGGCCCCCTTTGATGCATTTTTTTTTTCGATTTCGGTTTTTCTGATCGGAGAAATGGATTCTATGAAAAAAACAAGCAGATTGGTATGATAGAAGTTGAAAATCGGTCCATACGTTCGAAAGTTAAGGCGATCTGAAGAATTCGAAAAAGTTCCAAGGGGCCCCCTTTGATGCTTTCTTTTTTTCGATTTCGGTTTTTTCGATTGAAGAAATGGATTCTATGAAAAAAAACAAGCAGTTTGGTATGATCGAAGTTGAAAATCGGTCCATCCCTTCGGAAGTTAAGTCGATCTGAAGAATTCGAAAAAGTTCCAAGGGGGCCCCCTTTGGTGCATTTTGTTTTCGATTTCGGTTTTTTCGATTGGAGAAATGGATTCTATAAAAAAATACAAGCAGATTGGTATGATCGAAGTTGGAAATCGGTCCATCCGTTCGGAAGTTAAGGCGATCTGAAGAATTCGAAAAAGTTCCAAGGGGACCCACTTTGATGCATTTTTTTTTCCGATTTCGGTTTTTTCGATTGGAGAAATGGATTCTATGAAAGAAAACAAGCAGATTGGTATGATCGAAGTTGAAAATCGGTCCATCCGTTCGGAAGTTAAGGCGATCTGAAGAATTCGAAAAAGTTCCAAGGGGGCCCCCTTTGATGCATTTTTTTTTCGATTTCGGTTTTTTCAATTGGAGAAATGGATTCTATGAAAAAAAACAAGCAGATTGGTATGATCGAAGTTGAAAATCGGTCCATCCGTTCGGAAGTTAAGGCGATCTGAAGAATTCGAAAAAGTTCCAAGGGGGCCCCCTTGATGCATTTTTTTATCGATTTCGGTTTTTTCGATTGGAGAAATGGATTCTATGAAAAAAAACAAGCATATTGGTATGATCGAAGTTGAAAATCGGTTCATCCGTTCGGAAGTTAAGACGATCTGAAGAATTCGAAAAAGTTTCAAGAGGGCCCCCTTTGATGCATTTTTTTTTCGATTTCGGTTTTTTCGATTGGAGAAATGGATTTTATAAAAAAACAAGCAGATTGGTATGATCGAAGTTGAAAATCGGTCCATCCGTTCGGAAGTTAAGGCGATCTGAAGAATTCGAAAAAGTTCCAAGGGGGCCCCCTTCGATGCATTTTTTTTCATTTCGGTTTTTTCGATTGGAGAAATGGACTCTATGAAAAAAAAACAAGCAGATTGGTATGATCGAAGTTGAAAATCGGTCCATCCGTTCGGAAGTTGAGGCGATCTGAAGAATTCGAAAAAGTTCCAAGGGAGCCCCCTTTGATGAATTTTTTTTTCAGATTTCGGTTTTTTCGATTGGGGAAATGGATTCTATGAAAAAAAAACAAGCAGATTGGTATGATCGAAGTTGAAAATCGGTCCATCCGTTCGGAAGTTCAGGCGATCTGAAGAATTCGAAAAAGTTCCAAGGGGGCCCCCTTTGGTGAATTTTTTTTTTCGATTTCGGTTTTTTCGATTAGAGAAATGGATTCTATGAAAGAAAACAAGCAGATTGGTATGATCAAAGTTGAAAATCGGTCCATCCGTTCGGAAGTTAGGCGATCTGAAGAATTCGAAAAAGTTCCAAAGGGGCCCCCTTTGATGCATTTTTTTTTTTGATTTCGGTTTTTTCGATTGGAGAAATGGATTCTATAAAAAAAAACAGATTGGTATGATCGAAGTTGAAAATCGGTCCATCCGTTCGGAAGTTAAGGCGATCTTAAGAATTCGAAAAAGTTCCAAGGAGGCCCCCTTTAATTCATTTTTTTTTTTCGATTTCGGTTTTTCAGATCGGAGAAATGGATTCTATGAAAAAAACAAGCAGACTGGTATGATAGAAGTTGAAAATCGGTCCATACGTTCGAAAATTAAGGCGATCTGAAGAATTCGAAAAAGTTCCAAGGGGCCCCCTTTGATGCTTTCTTTTTTTCGATTTCGGTTTTTTTGATTGGAGAAATGGATTCTATGAAAAAAAACAGGCAGTTTGGTATGATCGAAGTTGAAAATCGGTCCATCCGTTCGGAAGTTAAGTCGATCTGAAGAATTCGAAAAAGTTCCAAGGGGGCCCCCTTTGGTGCATTTTGTTTTCGATTTCGGTTTTTTCGATTGGAGAAATGGATTCTATGAAAAAAACAAGCAGATTGGTATGATAGAAGTTGAAAATCGGTCCATACGTTCGAAAGTTAAGGCGATCTGAAGAATTCGAAAAAGTTCCAAGGGGCCCCCTTTGATGCTTTCTTTTTTTCGATTTCGGTTTTTTCGATTGAAGAAATGGATTCTATGAAAAAAAACAAGCAGTTTGGTATGATCGAAGTTGAAAATCGGTCCATCCGTTCGGAAGTTAAGTCGATCTGAAGAATTCGAAAAAGTTCCAAGGGGGCCCCCTTTGGTGCATTTTGTTTTCGATTTCGGTTTTTTCGATTGGAGAAATGGATTCTATAAAAAAATACAAGCAGATTGGTATGATCGAAGTTGGAAATCGGTCCATCCGTTCGGAAGTTAAGGCGATCTGAAGAATTCGAAAAAGTTCCAAGGGGACCCACTTTGATGCATTTTTTTTTCCGATTTCGGTTTTTTCGATTGAAGAAAAGGATTCTATGAAATAAAAACAAGCAGATTGGTATGATCGAAGTTGAAAATCGGTCCATCCGTTCGGAAGTTACGGCGATCTGAAGAATTCGAAAAAGTTTCAAGGGGACCCCCTTTAATGCGATTTTTATTTCGATTTCGGTTTTTTCGATTGGAAAAATGGATTCTATGAAAAAAAAACAAGCAAATTGGTATGCGCGAAATTGAAAATCGGTCCATCCGTTCGGAAGTTAAGGCGATCTGAAGAATTCGAAAAAATTCCAAGAAGGCCCACTTTGATGCATTTTTTCTTTCGATTTCGGTTTTTTCGATTGGAGAAATGGATTCTATGAAAGAAAACAAGCAGATTGGTATGATCGAAGTTGAAAATCGGTCCATCCGTTCGGAAGTTAAGGCGATCTGAAGAATTCGAAAAAGTTCCAAGGGGGCCCCCTTTGATGCATTTTTTTTTCGATTTCGGTTTTTTCAATTGGAGAAATGGATTCTATGAAAAAAAACAAGCAGATTGGTATGATCGAAGTTGAAAATCGGTCCATCCGTTCGGAAGTTAAGGCGATCTGAAGAATTCGAAAAAGTTCCAAGGGGGCCCCCTTGATGCATTTTTTTTATCGATTTCGGTTTTTTCGATTGGAGAAATGGATTCTATGAAAAAAAAACAAGCATATTGGTATGATCGAAGTTGAAAATCGGTTCATCCGTTCGGAAGTTAAGACGATCTGAAGAATTCGAAAAAGTTTCAAGAGGGCCCCCTTTGATGCATTTTTTTTTCGATTTCGGTTTTTTCGATTGGAGAAATGGATCTTATAAAAAAACAAGCAGATTGGTATGATCGAAGTTGAAAATCGGTCCATCCGTTCGGAAGTTAAGGCGATCTGAAGAATTCGAAAAAGTTCCAAGGGGGCCCCCTTTGATGCATTTTTTTTCATTTCGGTTTTTTCGATTGGAGAAATGGACTCTATGAAAAAAAAACAAGCAGATTGGTATGATCGAAGTTGAAAATCGGTCCATCCGTTCGGAAGTTGAGGCGATCTGAAGAATTCGAAAAAGTTCCAAGGGAGCCCCCTTTGATGAATTTTTTTTTCAGATTTCGTTTTTTTCGATTGGGAAAATGGATTCTATGAAAAAAAAACAAGCAGATTGGTATGATCGAAGTTGAAAATCGGTCCATCCGTTCGGAAGTTAAGGCGATCTGAAGAATTCGAAAAAGTTCCAAGGGGGCCCCCTTTGGTGAATTTTTTTTTTCGATTTCGGTTTTTTCGATTAGAGAAATGGATTCTATGAAAGAAAACAAGCAGATTGGTATGATCAAAGTTGAAAATCGGTCCATCCGTTCGGAAGTTAGGCGATCTGAAGAATTCGAAAAAGTTCCAAAGGGGCCCCCTTTGATGCATTTTTTTTTTCTCGATTTCGGTTTTTTCGATTGGAGAAATGGATTCTATAAAAAAAAAACAGATTGGTATGATCGAAGTTGAAAATCGGTCCATCCGTTCGGAAGTTAAGGCGATCTTAAGAATTCGAAAAAGTTCCAAGGAGGCCCCCTTTGATGCATTTTTTTTTTTCGATTTCGGTTTTTCTGATCGGAGAAATGGATTCTATGAAAAAAACAAGCAGACTGGTATGATAGAAGTTGAAAATCGGTCCATACGTTCGAAAATTAAGGCGATCTGAAGAATTCGAAAAAGTTCCAAGGGGCCCCCTTTGATGCTTTCTTTTTTTCGATTTCGGTTTTTTTGATTGGAGAAATGGATTCTATGAAAAAAAACAAGCAGTTTGGTATGATCGAAGTTGAAAATCGGTCCATCCGTTCGGAAGTTAAGTCGATCTGAAGAATTCGAAAAAGTTCCAAGGGGGCCCCCTTTGGTGCATTTTGTTTTCGATTTCGGTTTTTTCGATTGGAGAAATGGATTCTATGAAAAAATACAAGCAGATTGGTATGATCGAAGTTGGAAATCGGTCCATCCGTTCGGAAGTTAAGGCGATCTGAAGAATTCGAAAAAGTTCCAAGGGGACCCACTTTGATGCAATTTTTTTTTTCGATTTTGGTTTTTTCGATTGAAGAAAAGGATTCTATAAAAAAAAACAAGCAGATTGGTATGATCGAAGTTGAAAATCGGTCCATCCGTTCGGAAGTTACGGCGATCTGAAGAATTCGAAAAAGTTTCAAGGGGACCCCCTTCAATGCGATTTTTATTTTGATTTCGGTTTTTTTGATTGGAAAAATGGATTCTATGAAAAAAAAACAAGCAAATTGGTATGCGCGAAGTTGGAAGTCGGTCCATCCGTTCGGAAGTTAAGGCGATCTGAAGAATTCGAACAAGTTCCAAGGGGGCCCCCTTCGATGCACTTTTTTTTCGATTTCGTTTTTTACGATTGGAGAAATGGATTCTATGAAAAAACGTGTAACGAATTCTTCAGATCGCCTTCTTCCGATCGCCTGTTCTTCCGTTTTACATAAAAGCGACCGAATCGAGCAGAAGGTTAAATGGATAGATTGAAAATTCATCGTATCTGGGTTGTATTCGATAAGGTTTATATAGTTATACTCACCAGGTAAATGTTCTTCCGTTATACATACGAGCGACTGAATTGAACAGAAGGTTGAATGGATAGACTAAAAAATAATCGTATCTGGGGTTGTATTCGATTATATCTTGATGATGTTCATATAGTTATACTCACCAGGAAACTGTTCTCCAGTTATACATAAGAGCGACTGAACTGAACAGAAAGTTGAATGGATAGACTGAACAATCAATGTATCTGGGAGGTATCCGATTTTATCGCAATACTGTATATATAGTGATACTCACCAGGTGACGGTACTTCCGTTACACATACTAGCGACTGAATCGAACAGAAGGTTGAATGGTTAGACGAAACGATAATTGTATCTGAGTTGTATCCGATGATATCGTGATGATGTTTATATAGCAATAATAACCAGGTAACTATTCTTCCGTTTCACATGCAAGCGACCGAATCGAGCAGAAGGTTAAATGTATAGATTGAACAATCATCGTATCTGGGTTGTATTTGATTATGTTTATATAGTTTTACTCACCAGGTACCTGTTCTTCCGTTATACATACGAGCGACTGAATTGAACAGAAGGTTGAATGGATAGACTAAACAATAATCGTATCTGGGGTTGTTTTCGATTATATCTTGATGATGTTCATATAGTTATACTCACCAGGAAACTTTTCTCCAGTTATACATAGGAGCGACTGAACTGAACAGAAAGTTGAATGGATAGACTGAACAATCAATGCATCTGGGTGGTATCCGATTATATCGCAATAATGTATATATAGTGATACTCACCAGGTGACGGTACTTCCGTTACACATACTAGCGACTGAATCGAACAGAAGGTTAAATGGTTAGACGAAATGATAATTGTATCTCTGAGTTGTATTCGATGATATCGTGATGAAGTTCATATAGAAATACTCACCAGGTTACTGTTCTTTCGTTATACATACGAGCATTCGAATCGAACAGAAGGTTGAATGGATAGTATCTGGGTTGTATTCGATTATGATGTTATGCTGTGTATATAGTTATACACACTAGGTGACGGTATTCCCGTTTTACATACGAGCGACCGAAACGAACAGAAAGTTGAATGGATAGACTGAACAATCAATGTATCTGGTTGGTATCCGATTATATCGCAATACTGTATATATAGTGATACTTACCAGGTGACGGTTCTTCCGTTACACATACTAGCGACTGAATCGAACAGAAGGTTAAATGGTTAGACGAAGCGATAATTGTATCTGAGTTGTATTCGATGATATCGTGATGGTGTTAATATAGCAATATTCACCAGGTAACTGTTCTTTCGTTTTACATACAAGCGACCGAATCGAGCAGAAGGTTAAATGTAAAGATTGAACAATCATCGTATCTGGGTTGTATTTGATAATGTTTATATAGTTATACTCACCAGGTACATGTTCTTCCGTTATACATACGAGCGACTGAATTGAACAGAAAGTTGAATGGATAGACTAAACAATGATCGTATCTGGGGTTGTATTCGATTATATCGTGATGATGTTTATATAGTTATACTCACCAGGTAACTGTTCTCCAGTTATACATGAGAGCGACTGAACTGAACAGGAGGTTGAATGGATAGACTGATCAATCATTGTATCTGGGTTGTATTCGATTATATCGTGATGATTATCATATAGTATGTCTAACCAGGTAACAGTTCTTCTGTTACACATACGAGCAACCGAATCGAACATAAGGTTGAATGGATAGATTGAACAATCATTGTATCTGGGTTGTCTCCGATTATATCGTTATGCTGTATATCTAGTTACACCTACCATGTAAC
The DNA here is from genome assembly GCA_029955515.1 of Chrysomela aeneicollis. Taxonomy (NCBI): domain Eukaryota; kingdom Metazoa; phylum Arthropoda; class Insecta; order Coleoptera; family Chrysomelidae; genus Chrysomela; species Chrysomela aeneicollis. The sequence goes on along the minus strand of JARUHQ010000004.1, from coordinate 27,633,561 downwards.
GGTTCTTTCGTTACACATACGAGCGTCTGAATCGAACATAAGGTTGGATGATTAGACGGAACAATAATTGTAACTGAGTTGTATTCGATCATATCGTGGTGATGTTTATATAGTAATACTCACCAGGTGACTGTTCTTGCGTTATACATACGAGCGACCCAATCGAACAGAAGTTTGGATAAATAGACGGAATGATCATTGTATCTGAGTTGTATTCGATTATATCGTGATGACGTTCATATAGAAATACTCACCAGGTTACTGTTTTTTCTTTATACATACGAGCAACCGAATCGAACAGAAGGTTGAATGGATAGTATCTGGGTTGTATTCGATTATGATGTTATGCTGTGTATATAGTTATACACATTAGGTGACGGTATTCCCGTTTTAAATACGAGCGACCGAAACGAACAGAAAGTTGAATGGATAGACTGAACAATCAATGTATCTGGATGGTATCCGATTATATCGCAATACTGTATATATAGTGATACTTACCAGGTGACGGTACTTCCGTTGCACATACTAGCGACTGAATCGAACTTAAGGTTAAATGGTAAGACGAAACGATAATTGTATCTGAGTTGTATTCGATGATATCGTGATGATGTTTATATAGCAATACATACCAGGTAACTGTTCTTCCGTTTTACATACAAGCGACCGAATCGAGCAGAAGGTTAAATTTAGTATGGATTGAACAATCATCGTATCTGGGTTGTATTCGATTATGTTTATATAGTTATACTCACCAGGTAACTGTTCTTCCGTTATACATACTAGCGACTGAATCGAACAGAATGTTGAATGGTTAGACGAAACGATAATTGTATCTGAGTTGTATTCGATGATATCGTGATGATGTTTATATAGCAATACTCACCAGGTAACTGTCCTTCAGTTTTACATACAAGTGACCGAATCGAGCAGAAGGTTAAATGGATAGATTGAACAATCATCGTATCTGAGTTGTATTCGATTATGTTTATATAGTTATACTCACCAAGTGAATGTTCTTCCGTTATACATACGAGCGACTGAATTGAACAGAAGGTTGAATGGATAGACTAACCAATGATCGTATCTGGGGTTGTATTCGATTATATCGTGATGATGTTTATATTGTTATACTCACCAGGTAACTGTTCTCCAGTTATACATAAGAGCGACTGAACTGAACAGAAGGTTGTATGGATAGACTGAACAATCATCGTATCTGGGTTGTATTCGATTATTTCGTGATGATTATTATATATTATGTCTAACCAGGTAACAGTTCTTCCGTTATACATACGAGCAACCGAATCGAACATGAGGTTGGATGGATAGATTGAACAATCATTGTATCTGGGTTGTCTCCGATTATATTGTTATGCTGTATATTTAGTTACACCTACCATGTAACGGTTCTTTCGTTACACATACGAGCGTCTGAATCGAACATAAGGTTGGATGGTTAGACGGAACGATAATTGTAACTGAGTTGTATTCGATTATATCGTGGGAATGTTTATATAGTAATACTAACCAGGTGACTGTTCTTGCGTTATACGTACGAGCAACCCAATCGAACAGAATGTTGGATGGACAGACGGAATGATCATTGTATCTGAGTTGTATTCGATTATATCGTGATGACGTTCATATAGAAATACTCACCAGGTTACTGTTCTTTCGTTATACATACGAGCAACCGAATCGAACAGAAGGTTGAATGGATAGTATCTGGGTTGTTTTCGATTATGATGTTATGCTGTGTATATAGTTATGCACATAAGGTGACGGTATTCCCGTTTTACATACGAGCGATCGAAACGAACAGAAAGTTGAATGGATAGACTGAACAATCAATGTATCTGGGTGGTATCCGATTATATCGCAATACTGTATATATAGTGATACTTACCAGGTGACGGTACTTCCGTTACACATACTAGCGACTGAATCGAACAGAAGATTAAATGGTTATACGAAACGATAATTGTATCTCTGAGTTGTATTCGATGATATCGTGATGATGTTTATATAGCAATACTCACCAGGTAACTGTTCTTCCGTTTTACATACAAGCGACCGAATCGAGCAGAAGCTTAAATTTAGTATAGATTGAACAATCATCGTATCTGGGTTGTATTCGATAATGTTTATATAGTTATACTCACCAGGTACATGTTCTTCCGTTATACATACGAGCGACTGAATTGAACAGAAAGTTGAATGGATAGACTAAACAATGATCGTATCTGGGGTTGTATTCGATTATATCGTGATGATGTTTATATAGTTATACTCACCAGGTAACTGTTCTCCAGTTATACATGAGAGCGACTGAACTGAACAGGAGGTTGAATGGATAGACTGATCAATCATTGTATCTGGGTTGTATTCGATTATATCGTGATGATTATCATATAGTATGTCTAACCAGGTAACAGTTCTTCTGTTACACATACGAGCAACCGAATCGAACATAAGGTTGAATGGATAGATTGAACAATCATTGTATCTGGGTTGTCTCCGATTATATCGTTATGCTGTATATCTAGTTACACCTACCATGTAACGGTTCTTTCGTTACACATACGAGCGTCTGAATCGAACATAAGGTTGGATGATTAGACGGAACAATAATTGTAACTGAGTTGTATTCGATCATATCGTGGTGATGTTTATATAGTTATACTCACCAGGTGACTGTTCTTGCGTTATACATACGAGCGACCCAATCGAACAGAAGTTTGGATAAATAGACGGAATGATCATTGTATCTGAGTTGTATTCGATTATATCGTGATGACGTTCATATAGAAATACTCACCAGGTTACTGTTTTTTCTTTATACATACGAGCAACCGAATCGAACAGAAGGTTGAATGGATAGTATCTGGGTTGTATTCGATTATGATGTTATGCTGTGTATATAGTTATACACATTAGGTGACGGTATTCCCGTTTTAAATACGAGCGACCGAAACGAACAGAAAGTTGAATGGATAGACTGAACAATCAATGTATCTGGATGGTATCCGATTATATCGCAATACTGTATATATAGTGATACTTACCAGGTGACGGTACTTCCGTTGCACATACTAGCGACTGAATCGAACTTAAGGTTAAATGGTAAGACGAAACGATAATTGTATCTGAGTTGTATTCGATGATATCGTGATGATGTTTATATAGCAATACATACCAGGTAACTGTTCTTCCGTTTTACATACAAGCGACCGAATCGAGCAGAAGGTTAAATTTAGTATGGATTGAACAATCATCGTATCTGGGTTGTATTCGATTATGTTTATATAGTTATACTCACCAGGTAACTGTTCTTCCGTTATACATACTAGCGACTGAATCGAACAGAATGTTGAATGGTTAGACGAAACGATAATTGTATCTGAGTTGTATTCGATGATATCGTGATGATGTTTATATAGCAATACTCACCAGGTAACTGTCCTTCAGTTTTACAAACAAGTGACCGAATCGAGCAGAAGGTTGAATGGATAGATTGAACAATCATCGTATCTGAGTTGTATTCGATTATGTTTATATAGTTATACTCACCAAGTAAATGTTCTTCCGTTATACATACGAGCGACTGAATTGAACAGAAGGTTGAATGGATAGACTAAACAATGATCGTATCTGGGGTTGTATTCGATTATATCGTGATGATGTTTATATTGTTATACTCACCAGGTAACTGTTCTCCAGTTATACATAAGAGCGACTGAACTGAACAGAAGGTTGTATGGATAGACTGAACAATCATCGTATCTGGGTTGTATTCGATTATTTCGTGATGATTATTATATATTATGTCTAACCAGGTAACAGTTCTTCCGTTATACATACGAGCAACCGAATCGAACATGAGGTTGTATGGATAGATTGAACAATCATTGTATCTGGGTTGTCTCCGATTATATTGTTATGCTGTATATTTAGTTACACCTACCATGTAACGGTTCTTTCGTTACACATACGAGCGTCTGAATCGAACATAAGGTTGGATGGTTAGACGGAACGATAATTGTAACTGAGTTGTATTCGATTATATCGTGGGAATGTTTATATAGTAATACTAACCAGGTGACTGTTCTTGCGTTATACGTACGAGCAACCCAATCGAACAGAATGTTGGATGGACAGACGGAATGATCATTGTATCTGAGTTGTATTCGATTATATCGTGATGACGTTCATATAGAAATACTCACCAGGTTACTGTTCTTTCGTTATACATACGAGCAACCGAATCGAACAGAAGGTTGAATGGATAGTATCTGGGTTGTTTTCGATTATGATGTTATGCTGTGTATATAGTTATGCACATAAGGTGACGGTATTCCCGTTTTACATACGAGCGATCGAAACGAACAGAAAGTTGAATGGATAGACTGAACAATCAATGTATCTGGGTGGTATCCGATTATATCGCAATACTGTATATATAGTGATACTCACCAGGTGACGGTACTTCCGTTACACATACTAGCGACTGAATCGAACAGAAGATTAAATGGTTATACGAAACGATAATTGTATCTCTGAGTTGTATTCGATGATATCGTGATGATGTTTATATAGCAATACTCACCAGGTAACTGTTCTTCCGTTTTACATACAAGCGACCGAATCGAGCAGAAGCTTAAATTTAGTATAGATTGAACAATCATCGTATCTGGGTTGTATTCGATAATGTTTATATAGTTATACTCACCAGGTAACTGTTCTTCCGTTATACATACGAGCGACTGAATTGAACAGAAGGTTGAATGGATAGACTAAACAATAATCGTATCTGGGGTTGTATTCAATTATATCTTGATAATGTTCATATAGTTATACTCACCAGAAAAATGTTCTCCAGTTATACATAAGAGCGACTGAACTGAACAGAAGGTTGAATGGATAGACTGAACATTCATCGTATCTGGGTTGTATTTGATTATATCGTGATTATTATCATATAGTATGTCTAACCAGGTAACAGTTCTTCCGTTATACATACGAGCAACCGAATCGAACATAAGGTTGGATGGATAAATTGAACAATCATTGTATCTGGGTTGTCTCCGATTATATCGTTATGCTGTATATTTAGTTACACCTACCAGGTAACGGTTCTTTCGTTACACATACGAGCGTCTGAATCGAACATAAGGTTGGATGGTTAGACGGAACGATAATTGTAACTGAGTTGTATTCGATTATATCGTGGTGATGTTCATATAGTAATACTCACCAGGTGACTGTTCTTGCGTTATACATACGAACGACTCAATCGAACAGAAGGTTGGATGGATAGACGGAATGATCATTGTATCTGAGTTGTATTCGATTATATCGTGATGACGTTCATATAGAAATACTCACCAGGTTACTTTTCTTCCGTTATACATAAGAGCAGACGAATCGAACAGAAGGTTGAATGGATAGTATCTGGGTTGTTTTCGATTATGATGTTATGCTGTGTATATAGTTATGCACATAAGGTGACGGTATTCCCGTTTTACATACGAGCGATCGAAACGAACAGAAAGTTGAATGGATAGACTGAACAATCAATGTATCTGGGTGGTATCCGATTATATCGCAATACTGTATATATAGTGATACTTACCAGGTGACGGTACTTCCGTTACACATACTAGAGACTGAATCGAACAGAAGATTAAATGGTTATACGAAACGATAATTGTATCTCTGAGTTGTATTCGATGATATCGTGATGATGTTTATATAGCAATACTCACCAGGTAACTGTTCTTCCGTTTTACATACAAGCGACCGAATCGAGCAGAAGCTTAAATTTAGTATAGATTGAACAATCATCGTATCTGGGTTGTATTCGATAATGTTTATATAGTTATACTCACCAGGTAACTGTTCTTCCGTTATACATACGAGCGACTGAATTGAACAGAAGGTTGAATGGATAGACTAAACAATAATCGTATCTGGGGTTGTATTCAATTATATCTTGATAATGTTCATATAGTTATACTCACCAGAAAAATGTTCTCCAGTTATACATAAGAGCTACTGAACTGAACAGAAGGTTGAATGGATAGACTGAACATTCATCGTATCTGGGTTGTATTTGATTATATCGTGATTATTATCATATAGTATGTCTAACCAGGTAACAGTTCTTCCGTTATACATACGAGCAACCGAATCGAACATAAGGTTGGATGGATAAATTGAACAATCATTGTATCTGGGTTGTCTCCGATTATATCGTTATGCTGTATATTTAGTTACACCTACCAGGTAACGGTTCTTTCGTTACACATACGAGCGTCTGAATCGAACATAAGGTTGGATGGTTAGACGGAACGATAATTGTAACTGAGTTGTATTCGATTATATCGTGGTGATGTTCATATAGTAATACTCACCAGGTGACTGTTCTTGCGTTATACATACGAACGACTCAATCGAACAGAAGGTTGGATGGATAGACGGAATGATCATTGTATCTGAGTTGTATTCGATTATATCGTGATGACGTTCATATAGAAATACTCACCAGGTTACTTTTCTTCCGTTATACATAAGAGCAGACGAATCGAACAGAAGGTTGAATGGATAGTATCTGGGTTGTTTTCGATTATGATGTTATGCTGTGTATATAGTTATGCACATAAGGTGACGGTATTCCCGTTTCACATACGAGCGACCGAAACGAACAGAAAATTGAATGGATAGACTGAACAATCAATGTATCTGGGTGGTATCCGATTATATCGCAATTCTGTATATATAGTGATACTCACCAGGTGACGGTACTTCCGTTACACATACTAGCGACTGAATCGAACAGAAGGTTAAATGGTTAGACGAAACGATAATTGTATCTCTGAGTTGTATTCGATGATATCGTGATGATGTTTATATAGCAATACTCACCAGGTAACTGTTCTTCCGTTTTACATACAAGCGACCGAATCGAGCAGAAGCTTAAATTTAGTATAGATTGAACAATCATCGTATCTGGGTTGTATTCGTTAATGTTTATATAGTTATACTCACCAGGTAACTGTTCTTCCGTTATACATACGAGCGACTGAATTGAACATAAGGTTGAATGGATAGACTAAACAATAATCGTATCTGGGGTTGTATTCAATTATATCTTGATAATGTTCATATAGTTATACTCACCAGAAAAATGTTCTCCAGTTATACATAAGAGCGACTGAACTGAACAGAAGGTTGAATGGATAGACTGAACATTCATCGTATCTGGGTTGTGTTAGATTATATCGTGATTATTATCATATGTTATGTCTAACCAGGTAACAGTTCTTCCGTTATACATACGAGCAACCGAATCGAACATAAGGTTGGATGGATAGATTGAACAATCATTGTATCTGGGTTGTCTCCGATTATATTGTTATGCTGTATATTTAGTTACACCTACCATGTAACGGTTCTCTCGTTACACATAAGAGCGTCTGAATCGAACATAAGGTTGGATGGTTAGACGGAACGATAATTGTAACTGAGTTGTATTCGATTATATCGTGGTGATGTTCATATAGTAATACTCACCAGGTGACTGTTCTTGCGTTATACATACGAACGACTCAATCGAACAGAAGGTTGGATGGATAGACGGAATGATCATTGTATCTGAGTTGTATTCGATTATATCGTGATGACGTTCATATAGAAATACTCACCAGGTTACTTTTCTTCCGTTATACATAAGAGCAGACGAATCGAACAGAAGGTTGAATGGATAGTATCTGGGTTGTTTTCGATTATGATGTTATGCTGTGTATATAGTTATGCACATAAGGTGACGGTATTCCCGTTTTACATACGAGCGACCGAAACGAACAGAAAGTTGAATGGATAGACTGAACAATCAATGTATCTGGGTGGTATCCGATTATATCGCAATTCTGTATATATAGTGATACTCACCAGGTGACGGTACTTCCGTTACACATACTAGCGACTGAATCGAACAGAAGGTTAAATGGTTAGACGAAACGATAATTGTATCTCTGAGTTGTATTCGATGATATCGTGATGATGTTTATATAGCAATACTCACCAGGTAACTGTTCTTCCGTTTTACATACGAGCGACCGTATCGAGCAGAAGCTTAAATTTAGTATAGATTGAACAATCATCTTATCTGGGTTGTATTCGATTATGTTTATATAGTTATACTCACCAGGTAACTGTTCTTCCGTTATACATACGAGCGACTGAATTGAACAGATGGTTGAAAGGATAGAATAAACAATAATCGTATCTGGGGTTGTATTCGATTATATCTTGATGATGTTCATAAAGTTATACTCACCAGGAAACTGTTCTCCAGTTATACATAAGAGCGACTGAACTGAACAGAAGGTTGAATGGATAGACTGAACATTCATCGTATCTGGGTTGTGTTAGATTATATCGTGATTATTATCATATGTTATGTCTAACCAGGTAACAGTTCTTCCGTTATACATACGAGCAACCGAATCGAACATAAGGTTGGATGGATAGATTGAACAATCATTGTATCTGGGTTGTCTCCGATTATATCGTTATGCTGTATATTTAGTTACACCTACCATGTAACGGTTCTTTCGTTACACATACGAGCGTCTGAATCGAACATAAGGTTGGATGGTTAGACGGAACGATAATTATAACTGAGTTGTATTCGATTATATCGTGGTGATGTTTATATAGTAATACTCACCAGGTGACTGTTCTTGCGTTAAACATACGAGCGACCCAATCGAACAGAAGGTTGGATGGATAGACGGAATGATCATTGTATCTGAGTTGTATTCGATTATATCGTGATGACGTTCATATAGAAATACTCACCAGGTTACTGTTCGTTCGTTATACATACGAACAACCGAATCGAACAGAAGGTTGAATGAATAGTGAATGGGTTGTATTCGATTATGATGTTATGCTGTGTATATAGTAGAACACATAAGGTGAGGGTATTTCCGTTTCACATACGAGCGACCGAAACGAACAGAAAGTTGAATGGATAGACTGAACAATCAATGTATCTGGGTGGTATCCGATTATATCGCAATACTGTATATATAGTGATACTTACCAGGTGACGGTACTTCCGTTACACATACTAGCGACTGAATCGAACAGAAGGTTAAATGGTTAGACGAAACGATAATTGTATCTGAGTTGTAGTCGATGATATCGTGATAATGTTTATATAGCAATACTCACCAGGTAACTGTTCTTCCGTTTTACATACAAGCGACCGAATCGAGCGGAAGCTTAAATTTAGTATAAATTGAACAATCATCGTATCTGGGTTGTTTTCGATTATGTTTATATAGTTATACTCACCAGGTAACTGTTATTCCGTTATACATACGAGCGACTGAATTGAACAGAAGGTTGAATGGATAGACTAAACAATAATCGTATCTGGGTTGTATTTGATTATATCGTGATTATTATCATATAGTATGTCTAACCAGGTAACAGTTCTTCCGTTATACATACGAGCAACCGAATCGAACATAAGGTTGGATGGATAGATTGAACAATCATTGTATCTGGGTTGTCTCCGATTATATCGTGATGATGTTTATATAGTAATACTCACCAGGTGACTGTTCTTGCGTTATACATACGAGCGACCCAATCGAACAGAAGGTTGGATGGATAGACGGAATGTTCATTGTATCTGAGTTGTATTCGATTATATCGTGATGACGTTCATTTAGAAATACTCACCAGGTGACTGTTCTTCCGTTTTACATACAATCGACCGAATCGAACAGAAGGTTGAATGGATAGTATCTGAGTAGTATTCCATTATGATGTTATGCTGTGTATATAGTTATACACACTAGGTGACGGTATACCCGTTTTACATACGAGCGACCGAAACGAACAGAAAGTTGAATGGATAGACTGAACAATCAATGTATCTGGTTGGTATCCGATTATATCGCAATACTGTATATAACGTGATACTTACCAGGTGACGGTACTTCCGTTACACATACTAGCGACTGAATCGAACAGAAGCTTAAATGTTTAGACGAAGCGATAATTGTATCTGAGTTGTATTCGATGATATAGTGATGATGTTTATATAGCAATATTCACCAGGTAACTGTTCTTCCGTTTTACATAAAAGCGACCGAATCGAGCAGAAGGTTAAATGGATAGATTGAAAATTTATCGTATCTGGGTTGTATTCGATTAGGTTTATATAGTTATACTCACCAGGTACCTGTTCTTCCGTTATACATACGAGCGACTGAATTGAACAGAAGGTTGAATGGATAGACTAAACAATGGTCGTATCTGAGGTTGTATTCGATTATATCGTGATGATGTTTATATAGTTATACTCAACAGGTAACTGTTCTCCAGTTATACATAAGAGCGACTGAATCGAGCAGGAGGTTTAATTCAGTATTGATTTAACAATGATCGTATCTGGGTTGTATTCGATTATGTTTATATAGTTATACTCACCAGGTAACTGTTCTTCCGTTATACATACGAGCAATCGAATCGAACAGAAGGTTGAATGGATAGTATCTGGGTTGTATTCGATTATGATGTTATGCTGTGTATATAGCTATACACATTAGGTGACGGAATTCCCGTTTTACATACGAGCGACCGAAACGAACAGAAAGTTGAATGGATAGACTGAACAATCAATGTATCTGGTTGGTATCTGATTATATCGCAATACTGTATATATAGTGATACTTACCAGGTGACGGTACTTCCGTTACACATACTAGCGACTGAATCGAACAGGAGGTTAAATGGTTAGACGAAACGATAATTGTATCTGAAATGTGTTCGATGATATCGTGATGATGTTTATATAGCAATACTCACCAGGTAACTGTTCTTCCGTTTTACATACAAGCGATCGAATCGAGCAGAAGGTTAAATTTAGTATAGATTGAACAATCATCGTATCTGGGTTGTATTCGATTATGTTTATATAGTTATACTCACCAGGTAACTGTTCTTCCGTTATACATACGAGCGACTGAATTGAAAAGAAGGTTGAATGGATAGACTAAACAATAATCGTATCTGGGGTTGTATTCAATTATATCTTGATGATGTTCATATAGTTATACTCACCAGGAAACTGTTCTCCAGTTATACATAAGAGCGACTGTACTGAACAGAAAGTTGAATGGATAGACTGAACAATCAATGTATCTGGGTGATATCCGATTATATCGCAATACTGTATATATAGTGATACTTACCAGGTGACGGTACTTCCGTTACACATACTAGCGACTGAATCGAACAGAAGGTTAAATGGTTAGACGAAACGATAATTGTATCTGAGTTGTATTCGATGATATCGTGATAATGTTTATATAGCAATACTCACCAGGTAACTGTTCTTCCGTTTTACATACAAGCGACCGAATCGAGCAGAAGCTTAAATTTAGTATAAATTGAACAATCATCGTATCTGGGTTGTATTCGATTATGTTTATATAGTTATACTCACCAGGTAACTGTTCTTCCGTTATACATACGAGCGACTGAATTGAACAGAAGGTTGAATGGATAGACTAAACAATAATCGTATCTGGGGTTGTATTCAATTATATCTTGATAATGTTCATATAGTTATACTCACCAGAAAAATGTTCTCCAGTTATACATAAGAGCGACTGAACTGAACATAAGTTTGAATGGATAGACTGAACATTCATCGTATCTGGGTTGTATTTGATTATATCGTGATTATTATCATATAGTATGTCTAACCAGGTAACAGTTCTTCCGTTATACATACGAGCAACCGAATCGAACATAAGGTTGGATGGATAAATTGAACAATCATTGTATCTGGGTTGTCTCCGATTATATCGTTATGCTGTATATTTAGTTACACCTACCAGGTAACGGTTCTTTCGTTACACATATGAGCGTCTGAATCGAACATAAGGTTGGATGGTTAGACGGAACGATAATTGTAACTGAGTTGTATTCGATTATATCGTGGTGATGTTCATATAGTAATACTCACCAGGTGACTGTTCTTGCGTTATACATACGAACGACTCAATCGAACAGAAGGTTGGATGGATAGACGGAATGATCATTGTATCTGAGTTGTATTCGATTATATCGTGATGACGTTCATATAGAAATACTCACCAGGTTACTTTTCTTCCGTTATACATAAGAGCAGACGAATCGAACAGAAGGTTGAATGGATAGTATCTGGGTTGTTTTCGATTATGATGTTATGCTGTGTATATAGTTATGCACATAAGGTGACGGTATTCCCGTTTTACATACGAGCGACCGAAATGAACAGAAAGTTGAATGGATAGACTGAACAATCAATGTATCTGGGTGGTATCCGATTATATCGCAATTCTGTATATATAGTGATACTCACCAGGTGACGGTACTTCCGTTACACATACTAGCGACTGAATCGAACAGAAGGTAAAATGGTTAGACGAAACGATAATTGTATCTCTGAGTTGTATTCGATGATATCGTGATGATGTTTATATAGCAATACTCACCAGGTAACTGTTCTTCCGTTTTACATACAAGCGACCGTATCGAGCAGAAGCTTAAATTTAGTATAGATTGAACAATCATCTTATCTGGGTTGTATTCGATTATGTTTATATAGTTATACTCACCAGGTAACTGTTATTCCGTTATACATACGAGCGACTGAATTGAACAGATGGTTGAAAGGATAGAATAAACAATAATCGTATCTGGGGTTGTATTCGATTATATCTTGATGATGTTCATAAAGTTATACTCACCAGGAAACTGTTCTCCAGTTATACATAAGAGCGACTGAACTGAACAGAAGGTTGAATGGATAGACTGAACATTCATCGTATCTGGGTTGTGTTAGATTATATCGTGATTATTATCATATGTTATGTCTAACCAGGTAACAGTTCTTCCATTATACATACGAGCAACCGAATCGAACATAAGGTTGGATGGATAGATTGAACAATCATTGTATCTGGGTTGTCTCCGATTATATCGTTATGCTGTATATTTAGTTACACCTACCATGTAACGGTTCTTTCGTTACACATACGAGCGTCTGAATCGAACATAAGGTTGGATGGTTAGACGGAACGATAATTATAACTGAGTTGTATTCGATTATATCGTGGTGATGTTTATATAGTAATACTCACCAGGTGACTGTTCTTGCGTTATACATACGAGCGACCCAATCGAACAGAAGGTTGGATGGATAGACGGAATGATCATTGTATCTGAGTTGTATTCGATTATATCGTGATGACGTTCATATAGAAATACTCACCAGGTTACTGTTCGTTCGTTATACATACGAACAACCGAATCGAACAGAAGGTTGAATGAATAGTGAATGGGTTGTATTCGATTATGATGTTATGCTGTGTATATAGTTGAACACATAAGGTGAGGGTATTCCCGTTTCACATACGAGCGACCGAAACGAACAGAAAGTTGAATGGATAGACTGAACAATCAATGTATCTGGGTGGTATCCGATTATATCGCAATACTGTATATATAGTGATACTTACCAGGTGACGGTACTTCCGTTACACATACTAGCGACTGAATCGAACAGAAGGTTAAATGGTTAGACGAAACGATAATTGTATCTGAGTTGTAGTCGATGATATCGTGATAATGTTTATATAGCAATACTCACCAGGTAACTGTTCTTCCGTTTTACATACAAGCGACCGAATCGAGCGGAAGCTTAAATTTAGTATAAATTGAACAATCATCGTATCTGGGTTGTATTCGATTATGTTTATATAGTTATACTCACCAGGTAACTGTTCTTCCGTTATACATACGAGCGACTGAATTGAACAGAAGGTTGAATGGATAGACTAAACAATAATCGTATCTGGGGTTGTATTCGATTATATCTTGATGATGTTCATATAGTTATACTCACCAGGAAACTGTTTTCCAGTTATACATAAGAGCGACTGAACTGAACAGAAGGTTGAATGGATAGACTGAACATTCATCGTATCTGGGTTGTATTTGATTATATCGTGATTATTATCATATAGTATGTCTAACCAGGTAACAGTTCTTCCGTTATACATACGAGCAACCGAATCGAACATAAGGTTGGATGGATAGATTGAACAATCATTGTATCTGGGTTGTCTCCGATTATATCGTTATGCTGTATATTTAGTTACACCTACCATGTAACGGTTCTTTCGTTACACATACGAGCGTCTGAATCGAACATAAGGTTGGATGGTTAGACGGAACGATAAATGTAACTGAGCTGTATTCGATTATATCGTGATGATGTTTATATAGTAATACTCACCAGGTGACTGTTCTTGCGTTATACATACGAGCGACCCAATCGAACAGAAGGTTAAATGGTTAGACGAAGCGATAATTGTATCTGAGTTGTATTCGATGATATAGTGATGATGTTTATATAGCAATATTCACCAGGTAACTGTTCTTCCGTTTTACATAAAAGCGACCGAATCGAGCAGAAGGTTAAATGGATAGATTGAAAATTCATCGTATCTGGGTTGTATTCGATTAGGTGTATATAGTTATACTCACCAGGTACCTGTTCTTCCGTTATACATACGAGCGACTGAATTGAACAGAAGGTTGAATGGATAGACTAAACAATGGTCGTATCTGAGGTTGTATTCGATTATATCGTGATGATGTTTATATAGTTATACTCAACAGGTAACTGTTCTCCAGTTATACATAAGAGCGACTGAATCGAGCAGAAGGTTGAATTCAGTATTGATTTAACAATAATCGTATCTGGGTTGTATTCGATTATGTTTCTATAGTTATACTCACCAGGTAACTGTTCTTCCGTTATACATACGAGCAATCGAATCGAACAGAAGGTTGAATGGATAGTATCTGGGTTGTATTCGATTATGATGTTATGCTGTGTATATAGTTATACACATTAGGTGACGGAATTCCCGTTTTACATACGAGCGACCGAAACGAACAGAAAGTTGAATGGATAGACTGAACAATCAATGTATCTGGGTGGTATCCGATTATATCGCAATACTGTATATATAGTGATACTTACCAGGTGACGGTACTTCCGTTACACATACTAGCGACTGAATCGAACAGGAGGTTAAATGGTTAGACGAAACGATAATTGTATCTGAAATGTATTCGATGATATCGTGATGATGTTTATATAGCAATACTCACCAGGTAACTGTTCTTCCGTTTTACATACAAGCGATCGAATCGAGCAGAAGGTTAAATTCAGTATAGATTGAACAATCATCGTATCTGGGTTGTATTCGATTATGTTTATATAGTTATACTCACCAGGTAACTGTTCTTCCGTTATACATACGAGCGACTGAATTGAAAAGAAGGTTGAATGGATAGACTAAACAATTATCGTATCTGGGGTTGTATTCAATTATATCTTGATGATGTTCATATAGTTATACTCACCAGGAAACTGTTCTCCAGTTATACATAAGAGCGACTGTACTGAACAGAAAGTTGAATGGATAGACTGAACAATCAATGTATCTGGGTGATATCCGATTATATCGCAATACTGTATATATAGTGATACTTACCAGGTGACGGTACTTCCGTTACACATACTAGCGACTGAATCGAACAGAAGGTTAAATGGTTAGACGAAACGATAATTGTATCTGAGTTGTAAACGATGATATCGTGATAATGTTTATATAGCAATACTCACCAGGTAACTGTTCTTCCGTTTTACATACAAGCGACCGAATCGAGCGGAAGCTTAAATTTAGTATAAATTGAACAATCATCGTATCTGGGTTGTATTCGATTATGTTTATATAGTTATACTCACCAGGTAACTGTTCTTCCGTTATACATACGAGCGTCTGAATTGAACAGAAGGTTGAATGGATAGACTAAACAATAATCGTATCTGGGGTTGTATTCGATTATATCTTGATGATGTTCATATAGTTATACTCACCAGGAAACTGTTTTCCAGTTATACATAAGAGCGACTGAACTGAACAGAAGGTTGAATGGATAGACTGAACATTCATCGTATCTGGGTTTTATTTGATTATATCGTGATTATTATCATATAGTATGTCTAACCAGGTAACAGTTCTTCCGTTATACATACGAGCAACCGAATCGAACATAAGGTTGGATGGATAGATTGAACAATCATTGTATCTGGGTTGTCTCCGATTATATCGTTATGCTGTATATTTAGTTACACCTACCATGTAACGGTTCTTTCGTTACACATACGAGCGTCTGAATCGAACATAAGGTTGGATGGTTAGACGGAACGATAAATGTAACTGAGTTGTATTCGATTATATCGTGATGATGTTTATATAGTAATACTCACCAGGTGACTGTTCTTGCGTTATACATACGAGCGACCCAATCGAACAGAGGGTTAAATGGTTAGACGAAGCGATAATTCTATCTGAGTTGTATTCGAAGATATAGTGATGATGTTTATATAGCAATATTCACCAGGTAACTGTTCTTCCGTTTTACATAAAAGCGACCGAATCGAGCAGAAGGTTAAATGGATAGATTGAAAATTCATCGTATCTGGGTTGTATTCGATTAGGTTTATATAGTTATACTCACCAGGTACCTGTTCTTCCGTTATACATACGAGCGACTGAATTGAACAGAAGGTTGAATGGATAGACTAAACAATGGTCGTATCTGAGGTTGTATTCGATTATATCGTGATGATGTTTATATAGTTATACTCAACAGGTAACTGTTCTCCAGTTATACATAAGAGCGACTGAATCGAGCAGAAGGTTGAATTCAGTATTGATTTAACAATAATCGTATCTGGGTTGTATTCGATTATGTTTATATAGTTATACTCACCAGGTAACTGTTCTTCCGTTATACATACGAGCAATCGAATCGAACAGAAGGTTGAATGGATAGTATCTGGGTTGTATTCGATTATGATGTTATGCTGTGTATATAGTTATACACATTAGGTGACGGAATTCCCGTTTTACATACGAGCGACCGAAACGAACAGAAAGTTGAATGGATAGACTGAACAATCAATGTATCTGGGTGGTATCCGATTATATCGCAATACTGTATATATAGTGATACTTACCAGGTGACGGTACTTCGGTTACACATACTAGCGACTGAATCGAACAGGAGGTTAAATGGTTAGACGAAACGATAATTGTATCTGAAATGTATTCGATGATATCGTGATGATGTTTATATAGCAATACTCACCAGGTAACTGTTCTTCCGTTTTACATACAAGCGATCGAATCGAGCAGAAGGTTAAATTTAGTATAGATTGAACAATCATCGTATCTGGGTTGTATTCGATTATGTTTATATAGTTATACTCACCAGGTAACTGTTCTTCCGTTATACATACGAGCGACTGAATTGAAAAGAAGGTTGAATGGATAGACTAAACAATAATCGTATCTGGGGTTGTATTCAATTATATCTTGATGATGTTCATATAGTTATACTCACCAGGAAACTGTTCTCCAGTTATACATAAGAGCGACTGTACTGAACAGAAAGTTGAATGGATAGACTGAACAATCAATGTATCTGGGTGATATCCGATTATATCGCAATACTGTATATATAGTGATACTTACCAGGTGACGGTACTTCCGTTACACATACTAGCGACTGAATCGAACAGAAGGTTAAATGGTTAGACGAAACGATAATTGTATCTGAGTTGTAGACGATGATATCGTGATAATGTTTATATAGCAATACTCACCAGGTAACTGTTCTTCCGTTTTACATACAAGCGACCGAATCGAGCGGAAGCTTAAATTTAGTATAAATTGAACAATCATCGTATCTGGGTTGTATTCGATTATGTTTATATAGTTATACTCACCAGGTAACTGTTCTTCCGTTATACATACGAGCGACTGAATTGAACAGAAGGTTGAATGGCTAGACTAAACAATAATCGTATCTGGGGTTGTATTCGATTATATCTTGATGATGTTCATATAGTTATACTCACCAGGAAACTGTTTTCCAGTTATACATAAGAGCGACTGAACTGAACAGAAGGTTGAATGGATAGACTGAACATTCATCGTATCTGGGTTGTATTTGATTATATCGTGATTACTATCATATAGTTTGTCTAACCAGGTAACAGTTCTTCCGTTATACATACGAGCAACCGAATCGAACATAAGGTTGGATGGATAGATTGAAAAATCATTGTATCTGGGTTGTCTCCGATTATATCGTTATGCTGTATATTTAGTTACACCTACCATGTAACGGTTATTTCGTTACACATCGAGCGTCTGAATCGAACATAAGGTTGGATGGTTAGACGGAACGATAAATGTAACTGAGTTGTATTCGATTATATCGTGGTGATGTTTATATAGTAATACTCACCAGGTGACTGTTCTTGCGTTATACATACGAGCGACCCAATCGAACAGAAGGTTGGATGGATAGACGGAATGTTCATTGTATCTGAGTTGTACTCGATTATATCGTGATGACGTTCATTTAGAAATACTCACCAGGTGACTGTTCTTCCGTTTTACATACAAGCGACCGAATCGAACAGAAGGTTGAATGGATAGTATCTGAGTAGTATTCGATTATGATGTTATGCTGTGTATATAGTTATACACACTAGGTGACGGTATACCCGTTTTACATACGAGCGACCGAAACGAACAGAAAGTTGAATGGATAGACTGAACAATCAATGTATCTGGTTGGTATCCGATTATATCGCAATACTGTATATATAGTGATACTTACCAGGTGACGGTACTTCCGTTACACATACTAGCGACTGAATCTAACAGAAGGTTGAATGGTTAGACGAAGCGATAATTGTATCTGAGTTGTATTCGATGATATAGTGATGATGATTATATAGCAATATTCACCAGGTAACTGTTCTTTCGTTTTACATAAAAGCGACCGAATCGAGCAGAAGGTTAAATGGATAGATTGAAAATTCATCGTATCTGGGTTGTATTCGATTAGGTTTATATAGTTATACTCACCAGGTACCTGTTCTTCCGTTATACATACGAGCGACTGAATTGAACAGAAGGTTGAATGGATAGACTAAACAATGATCGTATCTGAGGTTGTATTCGATTATATCGTGATGATGTTTATATAGTTATACTCAACAGGTAACTGTTCTCCAGTTATACATAAGAGCGACTGAATCGAGCAGAAGGTTGAATTCAGTATTGATTTAACAATAATCGTATCTGGGTTGTATTCGATTATGTTTATATAGTTATACTCACCAGGTAACTGTTCTTCCGTTATACATACGAGCAATCGAATCGAACAGAAGGTTGAATGGATAGTATCTGGGTTGTATTCGATTATGATGTTATGCTGTGTATATAGTTATACACATTAGGTGACGGTATTCCCGTTTCACATACGAGCGACCGAAACGAACAGAAAGTTGAATGGATAGACTGAACAATCAATGTATCTGGGTGGTATCCGATTATATCGCAATACTGTATATATAGTGATACTTACCAGGTGACGGTACTTCCGTTACACATACTAGCGACTGAATCGAACAGAAGGTTAAATGGTTAGACGAAACGATAATTGTATCTGAAATGTATTCGATGATATCGTGATGATGTTTATATAGCAATACTCACCAGGTAACTGTTCTTCCGTTTTACATACAAGCGACCGAATCGAGCAGAAGGTTAAATTTAGTATAGATTGAAGAATCATCGTATCTGGGTTGTATTCGATTATGTTTATATAGTTATACTCACCAGGTAACTGTTCTTCCGTTATACATACGAGCGACTGAATTGAACAGAAGGTTGAATGGATAGACTAAACAATAATCGTATCTGGGGTTGTATTCTCTTGATGATGTTTATATAGTTATACTCACCAGGAAACTGTTCTCCAGTTATACATAAGAGCGACTGTACTGAACAGAAAGTTGAATGGATTGACTGAACAATCAATGTATCTGGGTGGTATCCGATTATATCGCAATACTGTATATATAGTGATACTTACCAGGTGACGGTACTTCCGTTACACATACTAGCGACTGAATCGAACAGAAGGTTAAATGGTTAGACGAAATGATAATTGTATCTCTGAGTTGTATTCGATGATATCGTGATGAAGTTCATATAGAAATACTCACCAGGTTACTGTTCTTTCGTTATACATACGAGCATTCGAATCGAACAGAAGGTTGAATGGATAGTATCTGGGTTGTATTCGATTATGATGTTATGCTGTGCATATAGTTATACACACTAGGTGGCGGTATTCTCGTTTTACATACGAGCGACCGAAACGAACAGAAAGTTGAATGGATAGACTGAACAATCAATGTATCTGGTTGGTATTCGATTATATCGCAATACTGTATATATAGTGATACTTACCAGGTGACGGTACGTCCGTTACACATACTAGCGACTGAATCGAACAGAAGGTTAAATGGTAAGACGAAGCGATAATTGTATCTGAGTTGTATTCGATGATCTAGTGATGATGTTTATATAGCAATATTCACCAGGTAACTGTTCTTCCGTTTTACATAAATGCGACCGAATCGAGCAGAAGGTTAAATGGATAGATTGAAAATTCATCGTATCTGGGTTGTATTCGATTAGGTTTATATAGTTATACTCACCAGGTACCTGTTCTTCTGTTATACATACGAGCGACTGAATTGAACAGAAGATTGAATGGATAGACTAAACAATGATCGTATCTGAGGTTGTATTCGATTATATCGTGATGATGTTTATATAGTTATACTCAACAGGTAATTGTTCTCCAGTTATACATAAGAGCGACTGAATCGAGCAGAAGGTTGAATTCAGTATTGATTTAACAATAATCGTATCTGGGTTGTATTCGATTATGTTTATATAGTTATACTCACCAGGTAACTGTTCTTCCGTTATACATACGAGCAATCGAATCGAACAGAAGGTTGAATGGATAGTATCTGGGTTGTATCCGATTATGATGTTATGCTGTGTATATAGTTATACACACTAGGTGGCGGTATTCTCGTTTTACATACGAGCGACCGAAACGAACAGAAAGTTGAATGGATAGACTGAACAATCAATGTATCTGGTTGGTATCCGATTATATCGCAATACTGTATATATAGTGATACTTACCAGGTGACGGTACGTCCGTTACACATACTAGCGACTGAATCGAACAGAAGGTTAAATGGTTAGACGAAGCGATAATTGTATCTGAGTTGTATTCGATGATATCGTGATGATGTTTATATAGCAATATTCACCAGGTAACTGTTTTTCCGTTTTACATACAAGCGACCGAATCGAGCAGAAGGTTAAATAGATAGATTGAACAATCATCGTATCTGGGTTGTATTCGATTATGTTTATATAGTTATACTCACCAGGTAACTGTTCTTCCGTTATACATACGAGCGACTGAATTGAACAGAAGGTTGAATGGATAGACTAAACAATGATCGTATCTGGGGTTGTATTCGATGATATCGTGATGATGTTTATATAGTTATACTCACCAGGTAACTGTTCTCTAGTTATACATAAGAGCGACTGAACTGAACAGAAGGTTGAATGGATAGACTGAATAATCATCGTATCTGGGTTGTATTCTATTATTTCGTGATGATTATTATATATTATGTGTAACCAGGTAACTGTTCTTCCGTTATACATACGAGCAACCGAATCGAACATAAGGTTGAATGGATAGATTGAAAAATCATTGTATCTGGGTTGTATTCGATTATATCGTGATGAAGTTCATATAGAAATACTCACCAGGTTACTGTTCTTTCGTTATACATACGAGCAACCGAATCGAACAGAAGGTTGAATAGATGGTATCTGGGTTGTATTCGATTATGATGTTATGCTGTGTTTATAGTTATACACACTAGGTGACGGTATCCCCGTTTTACATACGAGCGACCGAAACGAAGAGAAAGTTGAATGGATAGACTGAACAATCAATGTATCTGGTTGGTATCCGATTATATCGCAAAACTGTATATATTACTTACCAGGTGACGGTACTTCCGTTACACATACTAGCGACTGAATCGAACAGAAGGTTAAATGGTTAGACGAAACGATAATTGTATCTGAGTTGTATTCGATGATATCGTGATGATGTTTATATAGCAATACTCACCAGGTAACTGTTCTTCCGTTTTACATACAAGCGACCGAATCGAGCAGAAGGTTAAATTTAGTATCCGATTATATCGCAATACTGTATATATAGTGATACTTACCAGGTGACGGTACTTCCGTTACACATACTACTGAATTGAACAGAAGGTTGAATGGATAGACTAAACAATGATCGTATCTGAGGTTGTATTCGATTATATCGTGATGATGTTTATATAGTCATACTCAACAGGTAACTGTTCTCCAGTTATACATAAGAGCAACCGAATCGAACAATAAGTTGAATGGATAGATTGAACAATCATTGTATCTGGGTTTTCTCCGATTATATCGTTATGCTGTATATTTAGTTACACCTACCATGTAACGGTTTTCTCGTTACACATACGAGCGTCTGCATCGAACATAAGGTTGGATGATTAGACGGAACGATAATTGTAACTGAGTTGTATTCGATTATATCGTGGTGATGTTTATATAGTAATACTCACCAGGTGACTGTTCTTGCGTTATACATACGAGCGACCCAATCGAACAGAAAGTTGGATGGAAAGACGGAATGATCATTGTATCTGAGTTGTATTCGATTATATCGTTCATATAGAAATACTCACCAGGTTACTGTTCTCTCGTTATACATACGAGCAACCGAATCGAACAGAAGGTTGAATGGATAGTATCTGGGTTGTATTCGATTTTGATGTTATGCTGTGTAAATAGTTATACACATTAGGTGACGGTACTCCCGTTTTACATACGAGCGACCGAAACGAACAGAAAGTTGAATGGATAGTCTGAACAATCAATGTATCTGGATGGTATCCGATTATATCGCAATACTGAATATATAGTGATACTTACCAGGTGACGGTACTTCCGTTACACATACTAGCGACTGAATCGAACAGAAGGTAAAATGGTTAGACGAAACGATAATTGTATCTGAGTTGTATTCGATGATATCGTGATGATGTTTATATAGAAATACTCACCAGGTAACTGTTCTTTCGTTTTACATACAAGCGACCGAATCGAGCAGAAGGTTGAATTTAGTATAGATTGAAAAATCATCGTATCTGGGTTGTATTCGATTATGTTCATATAGTTATACTCACCAGGTAACTGTTCTTCCGTTATATATAGGAGCGACTGAATTGAACAGAAGGTTGAATGGATAGACTAAACAATAATCGTATCTGGGGTTGTATTCGATTATATCTTGATGATGTTTATATAGTTATACTCACCAGGAAACTGTTCTCCAGTTATACATAAGAGCGACTGAACTGAACAGAAGGTTGAATGGATAGACTGAACAATCATCGTATCTGGGTTGTATTTGATTATATCGTGATGATTATAATATAGTATGTCCAACCAGGTAGCAGTTCTTTTGTTATACATACGAGCAACCGAATCGAACATAAGGTTGAATGTATCTGGGTTGTCTCCGATTATATCGTTATGCTGTATATTTAGTTACACCTACCATGTAAAGGTTCTTTCGTTACACATACGAGCGTCTGAATCGAACATAAGGTTGGATGGTGAGACGAAACGATAATTGTAACTGAGTTGTATTCGATTAGATCGTGGTAATGTTTATATAGTAATATTCACCAGGTGACTGTTCTTGCGTTATACATACGAGCGACCCAATCGAACAGAAGGTTGGATGGATAGACGGAATGATCATTGTATCTTAGTTGTATTCTATAATATCGTGATGACGTTCATATAGAAATACTCACCAGGTTACTGTTCTTTCGTTATACATACGAGCAACCGAATCGAACTGAAGGTTGAATGGATAGTATCTGGTTTGTATTCGATTATGATGTTATGCTGTGTATATGGTTATACATATTTGATGACGGTATTCCCGTTTTACATACGAGCGACCGAAACGAACAGAAAGTTGAATGGATATACTGAACAATCAATGTATCTGGGTGGTATGCGATTATATCGCAATACTGTATATATAGTGATACTTACCAGGTGACGGTACTTCCGTTACACATACTTGCGACTGAATCGAACAGAGTTAGACGAAACGATAATTGTATCTGAGTTGTTTTCGATGATATCGTGATGATGTTTATATAGCAATAATCACCAGGTAACTGTTCTTCCGTTTTACATACAAGCGACCGAATCGAGCAGAAGGTTAAATTTATAGATTGAACAATCATCGTATCTGGGTTGTATTTGATTATGTTTATATAGTTATACTCACCAGGTACCTGTTCTTCCGTTATACATACGAGCGACTGAATTGAACAGAAGGTTGAATGGATAGACTAAACAATGATCGTATCTGGGGTTGTATTCGATTATATCGTGATGATGTTTATATAGTTAAACTCACCAGGTAACTGTTCTCCAGTTATACATAAGAGCGACTGAACTGAACAGAAGGTTGAATGGATAGACTGAACAATCATTGTATCTGGGTTGTATTCGATTATATCGTGATGATTATCATATCGTATGTCTAACCAGGTAACAGTTCTTTGTTACACATACGAGCAACTGAATCGAACATAAGGTTGGATGATTAGACGGAACAATAATTGTAACTGAGTTGTATTCGATTATATCGTGGTGATGTTTATATAGTTATACTCACCAGGTGACTGTTCTTGCGTTATACATACGAGCGACCCAATCGAACAGAAGTTTGGATGGATAGACGGAATGATCATTGTATCTGAGTTGTATTCGATTATATCGTGATGACGTTCATATAGAAATACTCACCAGGTTACTGTTTTTTCTTTATACATACGAGCAACCGAATCGAATAGAAGGTTGAATGGATAGTATATGGGTTGTATTCGATTATGATGTTATGCTGTGTATATAGTTATACACATTAGGTGACGGTATTCCCGTTTTACATACGAGCGACCGAAACGAACAGAAAGTTGAATGGATAGACTGAACAATCAATGTATCTGGGTGGTATCCGATAATATCGCAATTCTGTATATATAGTGATACTCACCTGGTGACGGTACTTCCGTTGCACATTCTAGCGACTGAATCGAACTTAAGGTTAAATGGTGAGACGAAACGATAATTGTATTTGACTTGTATTCGATGATATCGTGATGACGTTTATATAGCAATACTCACCAGGTAACTGTTCTTCCGTTTTACATACAAGCGACCAAATCGAGCAGAAGGTTGAATTTAGTATGGATTGAACAATCATCGTATCTGGGTTGTATTCGATTATGTTTATATAGTTATACTCACCAGGTAACTGTTCTTCCGTTATACATACTAGCGACTGAATCGAACAGAATGTTGAATGATTAGACGAAACGATAATTGTATCTGAGTTGTATTCGATGATATCGTGATGATATTTATATAGCAATACTCACCAGGTAACTGTTCTTCAGTTTTACATACAAGTGACCGAATCGAGCAGAAGGTTAAATGGATAGATTGAACAATCATCGTATCTGAGTTGTATTCGATTATGATTATATAGTTATACTCACCAGGTACCTGTTCTTTCGTTATACATACGAGCAACCGAATCGAACATAAGGTTGAATGGATAGATAGAACAATCATTGTATCTGGGTTGTCTCCGATTATATCGTTTTGCTGTATATTTAGATACACCTACCATGTAACGGTTCTTTCGTTACACATACGAGCGTCTGAATCGAACATAAGGTTGGATGGTTAGACGGAACGATAATTGTAACTGAGTTGTATTCGATTATATCGTGGGAATGTTTATATAGTAATACTCACCAGGTGACTGTTCTTTCGTTATACGTACGAGCGACCCAATCGAACAGAAGGTTAGATGGATAAACGAAATGATCATTGTATCTGAGTTCTATTCGATTATATCGTGATGAAGTTTATATAGAAATACTCACCAGGTAACAGTTCTTCTGTTACACATACGAGCAACTGAATCGAACATAAGGTTGAATGGATAGATTGAACAATCATTGTATCTGGGTTGTCTCCGATTATATCGTTATGCTGTATATTTGGTTACACCTACCATGTAACGGTTCTTTCGTTACACATACGAGCGTCTGAATCGAACATAAGTTTGGATGATTAGACGGAACAATAATTGTAACTGAGTTGTATTCGATTATATCGTGGTGATGTTTATATAGTAATACTCACCAGGTGACTGTTCTTGCGTTATACATACGAGCGACCCAATCGAACAGAAGTTTGGATGGATAGACGGAATGATCATTGTATCTGAGTTGTATTCGATTATATCGTGATGACGATATAGAAATACTCACCTGGTTACTGTTTTTTCTTTATACATACGAGCAACCGAATCGAACAGAAGGTTGAATGGATAGTATCTGGGTTGTATTCGATTATGATGTTATGCTGTGTATATAGTTATACACATTAGGTGACGGTATTCCCGTTTTACATACGAGCGACCGAAACGAACAGAAAGTTGAATGGATAGACTTAACAATCAATGTATCTGGGTGGTATCCGATTATATCGCAATTCTGTATATATAGTGATACTTACCAGGTGACGGTTCTTCCGTTGCACATACTAGCGACTATAATAATAATATTTTTTTATTTGATCCCAAGAAAATTACATATTAATAAATTCAAATCACATAAGTTTATAATGCATATATACAAATATTAGTATTTATATTTACATATACAGATACCTATTTTACCTTCTTAAAGAATACATTGCATATAGCATTGCGTAAGTAAATGCGGAACATTGAAATAATGCATAGTAAGTAAACGAACTACATAAGCCAAGGGTGGCTTGTTAGTATATGGTGATATGTATAATTAAATGAATTAACGAAATAAATCAATATTAGGGTGTGTGAGGCTAAAAAGACTAATCTCGTGCTAACCTAACGCACTCTGTACTCTTATATAATGGGTCGACGGTATACTCGATTAGGTATTACTATTCGCTCTTGCTGTTATTTTAATATGAATTTTTTCTGAAAATGATATGATGTAGTTGTGAAAGCAGAGTAAATAATATGCATTACAAAGTAAAGTGGAAGAATATGTTTAGTAGTGTTTGCACATCGAAGAAAATTACGAAAATGGCTCGGTCAAACAATGTCAATTTTGGGCCTACCTGGCTTTTTTCTCCTCGCTTCTTGGGGTGGCCACCACTTTCGTTGTGGGTGATAGGTATTGGTTCATTAGGGATCAAAAATAGGTTTTTTGGAATCGCGTAATTGCCGGTGAACAAACTTTCAGTGTCATTCAGCGTGCGACGACCGATAGCGCATGAGTGTCCAAAATTCGAAGCTTTCAGTCTTCGATCGCGATAGATGCCACAAAAAAGACATAATCTTTGACTGAGCAAAATAGGAATAAACTGGTTGCAATAAGTTAGAGGCCCGTAAAAATTGAATATATAAGAAAAACAATATGAATTATTCTCAGTATTTTAAATAATACCTAATATACTATACGAATGAAAAAAAAATAGATAAAATAAATTCTAAATTTTCTTAAAACTAAACATACCCCACCCCAAAATACCTTGTATTTTTAACAGGCTAATTATTATCTCTGCAAGGTAACGGACACAGCTTAACTAAAGGCCGCTGAAGTGTCCCTTGCTGCGTACGAATTGTCGCCACTCGAACAATCCCGTCAGATCCCGGATGAGTTTGAGTTACCCTGCCAAGCCGCCAGTGCAATGGAGGACTTGTTTCATTTTTTATAATGACTAAATCTCCAACTTTCAAAGACTCATCAGATTTTAACCACTTCTGTCTTTGCTGTAGGGTGTGTAGATACTCATTACGCCAACGCTTCCATATATCCTGATGAAGTCTCTGTATCAACTGCCAACGACTCAATTTATTAAGGTTAAGATGCGAGAGATCAGGGTCAGGTAATGAAGTTAAAGGTTCAAGAGTCAGAAAGTGACCAGGTGTTAATGCACACAAATCATTGGGATCAGAACTTAGAGGACATAACGGTCGAGAGTTGAGTAGAGATTCAATTTGTACTAATAAAGTATAAAACTCTTCATATGATAGGATTTGGGTACCAATCACCCTGTATAAATGGGAATTTACTGACTTTATACCCGCTTCACTTAAACCATTGAAATGTGGGGCGGAAGGAGGATTGAAGTGGAACGAAAGATTTTCATGTTGCGCAGCTGTTTGCATGTATTCAGAGAGAACATGGTGAGCACCAACGAAGTTCGTTCCACAATCGGAGAATATCCTAGAACAACGTCCGCGGCGGCCAACGAATCTACGAAGGGCAGCTATAAAAGCATCAGTCGATAGTTCTGAGACCAATTCCAAATGAATGGCTTTCGTAGCGAAACAAATGAAAAGGCAAATATATGCCTTTTGAGATCGAATGCCCCTACCTTTACTTAAGGTTATATGGAATGGACCACCATAGTCCACACCAACACACTGAAAAGGCTTTATTTGACCTACCCGTAGAGCAGGCAAGTTGCCCATAGGTGGTTCGAGTGGAACAGGTTTGAAATTGAAACATCTTATACATTTAGAAATGACATGCCTAATGGCTCGTTTGGGAGATAAAATCCAAAAATTCTGGGTTATAAGGTGATGAAGGGTTTGAAGTCCAGGGTGAAAATTTTCGCGGTGGATACTTTCTATGAGGAGATCAGTAAGTCGATGTTTCCTAGGGAGAAGGGCAGGATGCTTGCGTTCAAATGATAAACCTGAGTGTTGAAGGCGTCCTCCTACTCGCAGAATACCATCATCATCAAGAAAAGGGTTCAATTTTTGAAAGGGTTTTGATAAAGAAACGTGATTTTGGATATTTAAAATTTCTTCAGTGAAGGAGGTGTATTGAACTCTCTTCACGAGTACTAATAAACTCTTATGTAATTCTTCCTGAGTAAAAGGATCATGTAACTTTGAATGGGGATGTCTCAAATTATGAATGAACCGGAAGCAATAAGCGATTATCCGTTTTATTTTATTCAGGGATGAAAATTTCTCTAAAAGAATATCAAAGTAGTCCAAAGTGGCAAATATTGTTAGACTCAATGTTTTTTCTTCTAATTTGGTGGCTGGAGGAACCATATTGAGATAAATTGACCATTTCTCTTGAGGCTTTCTCAAGAAAAGAGGACCTAAAAACCACATGAAATGTTGAACTAGTTCCATAGGTAAGAGACCACGAGAAGCGCAGTCTGCCGGATTTTCCGCACTAGGCACATGGTACCACATATTTGGTGATATCTTATCCTGTATGTGACTCACCCGGTTACTCACAAAAGATTTCCAACGATGAGGTGAGGATCGGATCCAATATAGGGCAACCATTGAATCAGTCCAAGCGAATATTCGAGTCAATTTTATTTTCTTCGAATAAGTTTTTATTACGAGATCCATGAGATTAGATAATAGTACAGCGGCACACAATTCCAATCGGGGAATTGAAACTGTCTTTAAAGGTGCCACTTTTGACCTTCCGCCTATTAATTGAACTAGAAAATCATCACTGGCAGTCATAACACGAAGATAAACGACAGCTGCATATCCTTTTTCAGAGCTATCAGCGAATCCATGCACCTCACAAAGAGAAGGAGAGTGAAAATACAACTGTCTACTTATTTTGATGTTTGAGAGACAAGGAAGTTCCATTTTTCCAAAACATTTGAGGGAGGAGTTGCATCCCAATCTAGACCGAGAGTCCAAAGGATTTGCATAAGATGTTTTGCAAAAAATACGAGGGGTGTTAAAAATCCTATGGGATCAAACATCCTAGCGATTTCAGACAGAATCGATCTTTTCGTACAAGATCGATCTAGTGGTGATACATTGTATGAGAAATGATCTTGAGAGGGACACCATTTTAATCCTAAAATTTTAATGATTGAATCATCAGCATCAAAGTTCAGAGGGTTTTGTTGACAATCTGCACTAGAAAATGACTGCAGAAGGTTGGGGTTATTACTCGCCCATTTGTGCAATTGGAAGCCGCCCTTTTTAAGCAATGAAATCAATTCGGTTTGGAGAAGATGAGCAGTTTGTAGATCGTTAGCGCCAGTGATAATATCATCCACATAAACATCAGAGCTTAATACTTTGGCTGCTAACGGGAAATTTCTTTGCTCATCTTGTGCTAGCTGAAGCAGAGTTCTAAGGGCAAGGAAAGGCGCTGAACTAACTCCGAAACTTACGGTATTCAAGCGATAATCTTGAACTGTGTCATCGGGGGAAAATCTCCACAAAATCCGCTGATAGTCACGATGTTTTTCATTTATTAGAATTTGTCGATACATCTGTTTTATGTCAGCAGTAAAAACGTAGGAGTGTAGTCGAAAATTTAGAAGGAGAACCACAATATCTTGTTGTAATTTTTTTCCTATCATCAAACTATCGTTCAGTGAGAAACCTGATGGGGATTTTGCCGACGCGTCAAACACTACCCTCAATTTTGTGGTAGTACTATTGGGATTGACGACACAATGGTGGGGTATATAAAATGTGTTTTCAAAAGATGAATTAGGAGAAACTGCTTCCATATGATTGCTCTCCAGGTAATCTCTCATAAATATAGAGTATTCTTTGTGAAGTGATGGATTTTGGCATAATCTACGTTCCAAAGAGTGAAACCGGCGCAATGCTTGACACCGAGTACCTGAAAAGTGCGGTTCCGATTCTTTGAAAGGAAGATCTACAATATACCTTCCACAAGGAGTACGGGAGTGGGTTTTCTGGAAATGTTCTTCGCATTCTACTTCTTCCGGTGTTGAAATTGGGTACTGAGAAATTTCTTCCAATTGCCAAAAAAGTTTGAGTGTATTATCTAAAGAGGGATTACATGAAGAAAAAAAAGCTTGAACAGGAGAATAATTATGAGGAAAGTTCATTTTCCCTATGAGAATCCATCCGAAGAGGGTACATAGAGCAGTGGGTTCCCCATTGTTTCCATCCAATTTACCTTCCTGCATAACGATAGAGAACACGTCGGCTCCAAGAAGCATATCGATTGGACCCGGTATATTGCAATTGGGATCAGCCAGCTGGAGATTGGCCAAACGTGGCCATTTTTCGAGAGAGAAACTGAAGGCGGGCATATCTGAGCAAATTTTTTGTATTATCGCGACTTCAGCTGTCAATGAAGGGGATTGACTCATTATGGGTTTGAGAGTACAGGTGAGTACAGTAGAAGATGTTGAAGACATATGTCCAATGCCACTGATTGCCAAGGGAAGTCTTTTTTTCGGCAGACCCAACCGATTAGCACATTTTTCTGTTATGAAGCTGGCCTGACTAGCAGAGTCCAGCAGAACTCTAACCTTTTGATAATTATTACGAGAGTCGAGAATGTGAACTTGAGCAGTGGAAAGAAGGACCGTAGAGTGAGAAAAGAGTACATTTGTCATCGAGTTCACCTGATTACTTATTGGTTCAGATGACAGAGTCTCAGGGGAGGTAACGGATTTTATATTGTCAGGAAGGGGCGTAGAGTTAGATGGGGTTACACTATTATCAAAGTGGAGGAGAGTATGGTGCGATGAGCCGCTGCACACCCTACATAATGAACGTGACTTACAAGTTTTAGAGGTGTGTAAATTACCCAAGCACTTTGTACACCAGTTATTTCTTTTTGTAATTTCGTATCTCTCATTGGGTGATTTTGAAGCAAAAGCGGGACATTTATAAATCGTATGGGGCTGTTTACATACAGGGCAATTCTTATTTTGAGGATTGGTTTCAGCTAAGAGAGCTGCAGTCGACTGAGAGGGGCCAAATCTGTGTATGGGTTTCGAACCTCTATATGGAGAGTTCGCGTTAGCGTTATACTTTTGAGGAGATTTAGTCAAATTCATTGAATCTAGAGCTATGCATTGTTTTTCTAAAAATTCAAAAAGTTTATCATAAGTAGGAATAGATACCGAGGCATGTTCTAATTCGAAACGACGTAATGTCTCAGTATCAAGTTTTTTACTCATCAAATGAAACAGAACAAAATCCCAACTGTCAACAGGAAATTTTAAATTTTTCAGTGCATTCAGATTATCTGAAAAAGTGTCTAATAAATGTCTAAGATTTCGTACGGAATCATTAGTGAGTTTGGGAGCGTTATATATTTCGTCCCAATAATATGACGATAAAAGTCTCTCATTCTGATAACGGGTGCGCAAATTTTTATATGCAATGACATAATTATCAGATGTAAGTGGAAGATTTTTTATCAAACTCAGAGCTTCTCCGCTCACCACTGATAATAAGTACTGAAATTTTTCAATGTCTGACAACGAATCATTATTATGAATAAGAGAATCAAAGAGATCAATAAATGTGGGCCATCCTTTCAAAGAACTGTTGAATGTGGGAACATTCAATTTTGGTAATTTCACCTGTGAAAATTTCTGCACCGAAGTGTTCACTTGAGCTGTTTGATCAAGTTCAAAATTTATCTTTTTAATGCTAAAATATAACCTATCTATTTCTGCTCTGTAGTTCTTTTCTGCCTCAAAGTCGGCATCA